>CM022297.1:43251442-43498729 GCA_011799875.1 Thinopyrum elongatum | reverse complement strand
TACATTGTAGGTAAGATAACTTTCATTACAGCAATATGCCAATATCCTTCTTAATAATATATATAGGATTAGACGGTTTTACTGTTTCTAAGGTACGGATAGAGTAAGGTCGTGGAAATGAACAATCGTCGAAGCGTCATGCCGTACACGGATAAAGCTTGGATTTGCGTTCAGCAAAAAAATGTCAGCCTAACCATTGCAGAAGCTCTGGCGGCGCACGAGTACAAACTAGAGAGAGGCACTACCGCTGCCCGCACCAAGTGATCTCAACCATCATTACAACAAAAAGGTGACCTCAGCACGTGAGTGAGAATAGATACATATTAGTACTATTTAATTTGCAACCGAGGCAACTAGTGGTCGAAAGCTGATTGGCGGTTCCTAGCTAGTGACCGAAATGTACCCAGTAATCGACCACATTTTCTATGTGGAGCATCGCTAATGGCAATTAAGTACACCCTTTATTCCTAATGGTGTACTTAATTGTGGTGCAACGAACCATTCAACGGAGAGGGAAGCACAATGAAAAGCATAACTACATGAGATGCAAACCGACCACTGGACCGGAACTCCAAGATTTAGATGACCGATGGAGCTCGCGCGCCCTTTCTTTGAGCAATAATTCTACACTTACGGATGCCACCTACGGAATTTAGTTGTGGACTCTCTCCCCTGCCATTCTCCCACTAATCCGCCACCTGAATCTCAGGGTGGACCATGAGATTACTTTGTTGCCATCTCATTCCGCTGTAACAACAATTCCGTAAAATTGGTCCGTGGATGTAGGAAAACTCTTCTTTGCGCCAATGTCCGGCCAACCGCGCATGCATGCATGCATGCCTACGCCTACGTGTGCCTTCGCCGACGTACGCTGGCCGGCCAAACACCAAAACGTTTGACGTTTTGAAATCCATCCATATCTATGCTCAACAGGAGAGCAAATACTGAGAGACGATCAGGAATGGACTGGGAAGAACGCGGGCAACACAATCAGTGACCTCACACGAGATATTTATGTATACAGCCCAGACGATTAGTTGTCGCCAAAGCATTGCATCAAGCTAACTCCAGTTAGTTAGTTTAGCTCACTTCCAAGTAATTTCACATTGTACGGTTTTCTGTGTGGAGTCTCTTTATCAGAATTTTTTCCTTATTGTTTACATTGTACGGTTTTTGCCAGAATTCATCTATGACAACCAACTTTTTCGGTTTCCTGCCTTCAGCCTTCTGTTTTCCATTTTATGAGATTTACCCGGGTGGTGGGGGTGGGGTGGGGGTGGGGCTGAGCTGCACTTGTACCATCTTTACATGTAGAATACATGGTATCGATCGACCGCTGACAAGCTCTATGACATGTCCTGCTCCACATTTAGGGTGATGGAAGGGTGCATTGCCATGTGTTGTTGCTGAACATGGGCCCATACGGTAAACGCATTCCTCTCTGGACCCACACGTGCCTGAGTGCCTCACATCCTGTAAGAACAATGGTTCCCATTTTCTAGGAAGTTTAGAGAATGTAGACATGGTACAGAAAAGATACTCTCGTTCGGCTTCTGCGAGGATAGTGCACACATGCGAAGCAAGAGTTCTGGTGTGTAGCAATGTTTGTGTGATTTCTTCCTTCAATAAGCAGGGTTCCAAACTGTGTAGGCACCCAAGAATGCACGTGCATACACTAGGATATGAAAACATTCCTCTAGCACTTAGATAAAAAAAATCAGTCTAATGAATATGTTAACTGTGAATCGAGTGAGATTTTGTAAGTGTCAATTAATTTAGAAAGGTGCAACTTCAGTTCACTGAAAAATGTAACTTGTACTTGCCTAGGAAAGTGCAACCGAATAAAAAGGTACTGAGTTACAACTGGATGAAAAAGCACAAAACTGCACAACTTACTGCATACATGTAAATGTCCCATGGTCCCATGAATCTCCTATTAACTAACACAAAAGAAAATAATACAATCGTGGATATCATGAACACACTTTCGCGGTGCGATTGTTAATGGAGGAGGCACACTGTCACACTTAGATACAAGAATACCTTACGTACGTAAGTGGTGTTTTACCTTTTGCTAATATCGCTACTACATTATTGACGCTCACCAATGTATAAACTAATGTAAAACTGCGGTTCCTTAGAAAAACGTAATGTTAGAGTGCTGAGAAAGGTGATAAGGAGAGCGTCAAATGATGAGCAAAAGATAATCATTTTTACTTCGGAGATTTTATCAGATTTTGTTGGTTGCTTACTCTGGTAAGTAACCAACCATGATGATTCCATCACCTTTTGATGATATCCTCCACCACAATACCAACAGCAGCAGATACATATAGATTACTAAGTGTGTTGGATTAGACGTGTATATTAGTGTGGTACTATGGTATCATATGGGACCGGTCATATCTAAGAGGCGTGGGTAACATATAAGTCGTCGAGGTTGATCTTGTTTGACGTCATTTCATGATCTAGTGAATCTAGAAAACAAGTGATAGGTACAAAGCATGCATAAGACGACAATAGAAATATGTTACATTGTAGGTAAGATAACTTTCATTACAGCAATATGCCAATATCCTTCTTAATAATATATATAGGATTAGACGGTTTTACTGTTTCTAAGGTACGGATAGAGTAAGGGCGTGGAAAAGAACAATTGTCAGAAGCATCGTGCAGTACACGGATAAAGCTCGGATTGTGTTGAGGAAAAAAAAATGGCATCCTAACCATTGCAGGAGCTCTGGCGGCGCACGAGTACAAACTAGAGAGAGGCGCTACCGCTGCCCGCACCAAGTGATCTCAACCATCATTACAACAAAAAGGTGACCTCACCACGTGAGTGTGAATATATACATACTAGTACTATTTACATTACAACCGACACAATTAGTTGTCGAAAGCCGATTGGCGGTTCCTAGCTAGTGACCGAAATGTACCCAGTAATCGACCACATTTTCTATGTGGAGCTACCCTAATGGCAATTAAGTACACCCTTTGTTCCTAAATATAAGATGTTTTGACAGTTCATGATGCAACAAACCATTCAACAGAGGGAAGCACAATGAAAAGCATTAATACATGAGATGCAAACCGGCCGCTGGACCGGAACTCCAAGATTTAGATGACCGATGGAGCTCGCGCGCCCTTTCTTTGAGCAATAATTCTACACTTACGGATGCCACCTACGGAATTTAGTTGCGGACTCTCTCCCCTGCCATTCTCCCACTAATCCGCCACCTGAATCTCAGGGTGGACCCCTTCCTCACCAATTACTTTGTTGCCATCTCATTCCGCTGTAACAACAATTCCGTTGTAAAGTATCTTTCTCCACTCAACAGTCACTTGATATGATCATTGGAAGAAGGAAGCCATCCATCAACACCACACTAAAAAGACATGATTCATGGTGGGTTTTAAAGCATCACTAGCTACCTTTCTGTCCATCAGTTGAGAACTAATCACTTCTGTGCAAACACAACAAGTTGCATTGCATCATGGCTGGCTCAAAACATCCTTGTCTATATATACAGATTTGTGCCACAATTAGACTGACAGGTGCATGTATGCCTTGTGCACACTAATCATGTAATTAGCTAGCTATGGTACACGTAATGATATAAATAGTTATCATCATGAACAAAGTAATAGATAGTTAGCAAACTAACAAGAACTTGCTGATCGGAATTCCAAAGTAATTGGCATGCATGCATGTGTGTCTACCTTGTGTGATCCCTCACCAAAAGATAGTAGCTCCTAGCTAGCTAGCTAGTGATTTGGTTAGCAGATCACTAACTCATTCATTAGTCCTAATCTGTCTGGTAAGCGTGGTGTTTGATGCGTGTACAGGCAAATATATTTTAACCTACAACAATCGTCGAGCAAATTAAAGGGGATTAGTCATCATGGGCTGATTGTCTATTTGCTGGCCTGACGTTTGTGTTCATGTGCCGATTTGATCTGCTTGGTTATTCTTTTCTCTCCTTTTCGGTGATCATGTGAGTTTAATAAATGAGGTGGTAAGATAGGTAGGCTCGTGGTCGGCACACTGACAGCGAGACGCCAGGAAGACTACGTTGTACTGCCATCAGATTAATTTGTAAGCATGTGGAGTCGAAAGTGTTAATGTGCAAGTTAATAGTAGAGATTTTCTAGCTCGAACGATGTAAAAATGAATCATTGTAAAGGCGGGGTGTAACTAATATCCTATTGATTTAATGATTGCCCTATGAGAAAGACATATACATTGTGGATGCCACAATAATTTGACTTGTCCAATGGTACATTGTTCGAGAAGAGAACACAAATAAAGCACGGTCGCATGCATGTGGCACACGGCTCTTTTCATTAACATATATACGTCCGCGACTGAGCGTGGGTATCAAGCTAGTTGTTCTTACGTACCCACTTGTTCATGGTCTTATGGAGAACTAGCAGCTAGCCCGAGTTCACGCACAACTAACCGGGCCATGTCAAGATCGACCGATCGACATTCGACAGGTTCTTTCCGGTTCGATTGATAATAGCTAAAGTGTGTGCCGACTTACAAATCTACGCCATGTTCAAATTGGCTTCTTTATAATGTTGGTGAGTAAGAGTACCTATTGAAAGTTATGTGTCATACGGAAATCCATGGACAATATCATAGGTCCGAGTGCCTAGGGACCTCCGAGTCCTCCACTCCATTGTGCCAGAGTAGGCACTGTGAGCCATAAGGACGGGAGCTCACTTTCATGGATCAACAGTTAGGAAAGATAGCGCCCCTTAATTGTGGTGTCACTTGATTGTTTTGTATCCACAAAGATAGCAACCAAACTTGAAGGACAGAAGCAGAGAAGCACCTACCCGTAAACCTAGCTCAGTAGATACGAAAATGGCATTTTAATTCTCTTATTGATTACTAAAGATATGTAGGCAGGAAGACGTAGGGCTATTACAACATTCAGAGGCTTGAAGCCATGAACCTAGGTAAAATCATTGTGTCACCTTCATCGATAATGAGATCTTTCGAACACCACCCATCTCTCTACAATTTTTCATGAGTACATCTGGATCGTAAGATCGTCGGAACAATTATTCTTCGACATACAATGCAACTATATAAAGCCAGTAGGCAGCGGCTCAGCACCACGAATGGTGCGCAAGTACGATTCCGAACGCTCCCTTTCTTCTCTCGATCTCGCATGTTGACTCGTTTTTATATGTGTGTGGTTGATTATTCATATTCTTCATGCATGCAAAATTTTATATAGTGCTCTATCTTAATTATTTCTTAAAAACAAGTAAGCCCTTAACAGATTTGCATGGTGGATGATGTTAACTGATGGTGCCCCACTTGATCCGAACAACCTCCCACGCATGGTGGATGATGTTTCTCTCGTTCTCCAGAATGTGCAACACTAATGTTGACGGTATTACTGTTGAATTGCCAAACAGTACTGCTAGCTCGCATGCATACATGATGAGTGTGTAGGGTTGTTAAGTAATGTAAAAGTGCCCTAAAGTGACTCGGACGAGAACAAAAGCATCTCAAACCTTACGAACAGATAAACAGCATTTTTAACTTCCAAGATATATTAGCGTCTAGTGTGTCGCATAACACCTGCTTTCATTATATCAATTAACACACACATTGTATATCATCCGTCACTTTAGACGACCGAGCGATATCCTGGCGCCGTATCACCGAAATAGGCAGCAGGTATTGTATACAAAAAATTATAGTATTGTATCAAGCCGGCCATCTGAGCGTATTACAGTCACATATAAATCCTCGATGTCGATCGTCTTTCCTCTAATTAATTATGTCACCGCATTAGCGGCGAAAATATAAAGCATGCACAGGTCGTTGCTACTGGCACGGAATTCGAGATGAAGGATTTGGGTAAAACCAAGTTCTGTCTAGGTCTGCGACTTGAACATTCCCCTGATGGGATTCTAGTGCACCAGTCGGCCTACACCCAGAAGGTGTTGGAAAGATTTGGATTTGTTAAGGCATATCCTTCTAAGACCCCGATGGTCGGGAGATCTTTACAGCCAGACAAGGACCCGCTCAGGCCCAAGGAAGAGGGGGAGGAAACTCTGGGACCAGAGGTTCCTTACCTGAGTGCAGTTGGAGCACTCATGTACCTCGCAAATTGTACATGGCCAGACATTGCGTTCACTGTCAGTTTGCTTGCTAGGTACAGTTATGAACCTACCAAGAGACATTGGAAAGGTGTCAAGGACGTCATCCGTTACCTGCAAGAGACCAAAGATCTTGGCTTGTTTTATAGAAGGAATCAAGACCTATCTTGGCTTGTTTTATAGAAGGAATGAAGACCTATCTCTTATAGGCTCTGCTGATGCTGGGTACCTATCGGACCCGCATGATTGCAAATCACATTCTGGATATGTTTTCCTTTGTGGTGGAACTGCGTTTCCTGGAAATCATCCAAGAAAACTCTTGTGTCGACTTCCACGAACCACTCGGAAATCATGGCACTATTCGAAGCATCAAAAGAATGTGTATCGCTTCGACGGATGATCGGCCACATTCAACAGACGTGTGGGCTGAACATCGTACAAACCCCTACCATTATCTATGAAGATAATGCTGCTTGTGTTGCACATGTCCAGATGGGTTATGTGAAGAGTAACCTCACAAAGCATATTAGTCCCAAGTTCTTCTATGCACATGAGCTACATCAGTTGAACGAGGTGAGAATTTTGCATACTAAGTCCTGTGACAATCTTGCTGATATGTTCACTAAATCATTACCGGCATCAACCTTCGAGAGGTGTGTGCGTGGAATCGGTATGATGAGACTTAGAGAGATGCAAGGTTTAGGGGGAGAAACTTCACAAACTCATCGTTAAAATCTCGATCCTGATGATCGAGTACTCAACTAGATGGTTGAGTGGATTGTACTCTTTTTCCATTGAGTGAGTTTTCCTGATGTTTCTCACACGAGGTTTTTGACGAGGCAATTCGTGCAATACAACAACGTATACTATGTGCTCTTTCTCCATATTTTTTTCACTGGGTTTTTCGGAGTTTTGAGGCATGGATATACGGATAATTACCCAACGGGGAGTGTTGGGAAACTGGCCCAGCTACGGTGCGGCGCGAGAGTCCCGCGCGAGGCGCACCTCTTAGCACGTACGGTTCCACACTTTACGATAAGTGGGTACTTATCCCTTGACCCCCACCCCTATATAAATAGATGAGGAGCAATCATTGTAACAGAGATCATTGATTAATGAAGATAGTCTCCTCGCTACTTTTTGTGTCCATCTACTTTGTGTGTTCGACTACTTCGTCTACGACGCTTGCTCTCACTCCGCAACCTCGGACCGGACTCGCCGGCGAAGTTGCGGAACAGGCCTAAGAAACAAGAGCAACAGACATAGTTTTCCCAAATAGCACCGCCCACGCGCACTAACTAATTAACAAACAAGCTAATGTGCTCCTACATATGGCCGTCGAACCAATGACCATCGATCGGACAATCATCATCATGTGTGTATGCCTTGAGCAAGCAAGCTAAGTTTTTTTCTTTCCTTTATGCTGCGTTTACTTACTCAAAAGCACTGATCGCTGCAGGACATCGCCACCACAAAAGTTGATCAACATGTGAACTAAAGGCATTGCATCATGATCAATGATCGGTTCATCAACTGTTGCTGGTTTCTTGGAGGCCAACCACCACCACGAATGCAACACCAAAAGGCTCTTAGTATTTCTGCTATATAATTCATCAAATGAATTAATGGGAGGTCAATCCAAATTACTGCGATTTAAGAATCTTATTTCCTTTTTCGTTCAAGAAGGTGAAAAATCTTATTTCGAAGAGTAGTTACGTGTTACCTTTTTCCCTTTGTGAATTAGAGGAATGCCGGAAGCATCCGAAAGAGCTCGTGATGTTAGTGCCGGTAGTGCCGGTTTAATTTGAGAAACACTAGCCTGGAATGGTTGCTGAGGAACATATCCAGTTATAGAGTCCTTTGCGTGTGGGGTCATGTTCCATGTCGAAAACCATACATTTTCTGGTTACGGTCATAGTGCTCCAGCTACCAGGGGTCATGATTTTCATAAAGTTTTCCACGTGCTAGAAGCTGACATAGCACTGAAGGTCAAACACTGCTATTCAAATATTTTCATATTTTGCAGCAGTTTGTCCTTATAATGGTGGATTGTCAATGTGTCATAGTGGTGGTAGCTATGTATGTTTTCCACTTGATTTGTGCACCATTACGCATGCCCACTGCATTAAGGTTCTTATGTTCCACACATTTATAACTAAACAACTACTATAATGGCAAGTACTTTGGTTTGTTTATTCGCTTTGGTTAGCTTTCCATGTAAAGTTATCTTTCTCCACTCAACATGTCACTTGATATGATCATTGGAAGAAGGAAGCCATCCATCAACACCACACTAAAAAAGACATGATTCATGGTGGGTTTTAATGCATCACTAGCTACCTTTCTGTGCCATCAGTTGAGAACTAATCACTTCTGTGCAAACACAACAAGTTGCATTGCATCATGTCTGGCTCAAAACATCCTTGTCTATATATACAGATTTGTGCCACAATTAGACTGACAGGTGCATGTATGCCTTGTGCACACTAATCATGTAATTAGCTAGCTATGGTACACGTAATGATATAAATAGTTATCATCATGAACAAAGTAATATAGTAGTTAGCAAACTAACAAGAACTTGCTGATCGGAATTCCAAAGTAATTGGCATGCATGCATGTGTGTCTACATTGTGTGATCCCTCACCAAAAGATAGCTTAGCTCCTAGCTAGCTAGCTAGTGATTTGGTTAGCAGATCACTAACTCATTCATTAGTCCTAATCTGTCTGGTAAGCGTGGTGTTTGATGCGTGTTACAGGCAAATATATTTCTTAACCTACAACAAATCGTCGAGCAAATTAAAGGGGATTAGTCATCATGGGCTGATTGTCTATTTGCTTGGCCTGACGTTTGTGTTCATGTGCCGATTTGATCTGCTTGGTTATTCTTTTCTCTCCTTTTCGGTGATCATGTGAGTTTAATAATGAGGTGGTAAGATAGGTAGGCTCGTGGTCGGCACACTGACAGCGAGACGCCAGGAAGACTACGTTGTACTGCCATCAGATTAATTTGTTAAGCATTGTGGAGTCGAAAGTGTTAATGTGCAAGTTAATATAGTAGAGATTTTCTAGCTCGAACGATGTAACAATGAATCATTGTAAAGGCGGGGTGTAACTAATATCCTATTGATATTAATGTATTGCCCTTTATTGAGAAAGACATATACATTGTGGATGCCAGCAATAATTTGACTTGTCCAATGGTACATTGTTCGAGAAGAGAACACAAATAAAGCACGGTCTGCATGCATGTGGCACACGGCTCTTTTCATTAACATATATACGTCCGCGACTGAGCGTGGGTATCAAGCTAGTTGTTTCTACGTACCCATCTTGTTCATGGTCTTATGGAGAACTAGCAGCTAGCCCGAGTTCACTGCACAACTAACCGGGCCATGTCAAGATCGACCGATCGACATTCGACAGGTTCTTTCCGGTTCGATTGATAATAGCTAAAGTGTGTGCCGACTTACAAATCTACGCCATGTTCAAATTGGCTTCTTTATAATGTTGGTGAGTAAGAGTACCTATTGAAAGTATAGTGTCATACGGAAATCCATGGACAATATCATAGGTCCGAGTGCCTAGGGACCTCCGAGTCCTCCACTCCATTGTGCCAGAGTAGGCACTCGTGAGCCATAAGGACGGGAGCTCACTTTCATGGATTCAACAGTTAGGAAAGATATGCGCCCCTTAATTGTGGTGTCACTTGATTGTTTTGTATCCACAAAGATAGCAACCAAACTTGAAGGACAAGAAGCAGAAGCACATACCCGTAAACCTAGCTCAGTAGATACGAAAATGGCATTTTAATTCTCTTATTGATTACTAAAGATATGTAGGCAGGACGACGTAGGGCTATTACACATTCAGAGGCTTGAAGCCATGAACCTAGGTAAAATCATTGTGTCACCTTCATCGATAATGAGATCTCTTCGAACACCACCCATCTCTCTACAATTTTTCATGAGTACATCTGGATCGTAAGATCGTCGGAACATTATTCTTCGACATACAATGCAACTATATAAAGCCAGTAGGCAGCGGCTCAGCACCACGAATGGTGCGCAAGTACGATTCCGAACGCCTCCCTTTCTTCCTCTCGATCTCGCATGTTGACTCGTTTTCTATTATGTGTTGGTTGATTATTCATATTCTTCATGCATGCAAAATTTTATATAGTGCTCTACTCTTAATTATTTCTTAAAAACAAGTAAGCCCTTAACAGATTATGCATGGTGGATGATGTTAACTGATGGTGCCCCCACTTGATCCGAACATACCTCCCACGCATGGTGGATGATGTTTCTCTCGTTCTCCAGAATGTGGCAACACTAATGTTGACGGTATTACTGTTGAATTGCCAAACAGTACTGCTAGCTCGCATGCATACATGATGAGTGTGTAGGGTTGTTAAGTAATGTAAAAGTGCCCTAAAGTGACTCGGACGAGACAAAAGCATCTCAAACCTTACGAACAGATAAACAGCATTTTTAACTTCCAAGATATATTAGCGTCTAGTGTGTGTCGCATAACACCTGCTTTCATTATATCAATTAACACACACATTGTATATCATCCGTCACTTTAGACTGACCGAGCGATATCCTGCGCCGTATCACCGAAATAGGCAGCAGGTATTGTATACAAAAAATTATAGTATTGTATCAAGCCGGCCATCTGAGCGTATTACAGTCACATATAAATCCTCGATGTCGATCGTCTTTCCTCTAATTAATTATGTCACCGCATTAGCGGCGAAAATATAAAGCATGCACAGGTCGTTGCTACTGGCACCACAATCAGTGACCTCACACGAGATATTTATGTATACAGCCCAGACGATTAGTTGTCGCCAAAGCATTGCATCAAGCTAACTCCAGTTAGTTAGTTTAGCTCACTTCCAAGTAATTTCACATTGTACGGTTTTCTGTGTGGAGTCTCTTTATCAGAATTTTTTCCTTATTGTTTACATTGTACGGTTTTTGCCAGAATTCATCTATGACAACCAACTTTTTCGGTTTCCTGCCTTCAGCCTTCTGTTTTCCATTTTATGAGATTTACCCGGGTGGTGGGGGTGGGGTGGGGGTGGGGCTGAGCTGCACTTGTACCATCTTTACATGTAGAATACATGGTATCGATCGACCGCTGACAAGCTCTATGACATGTCCTGCTCCACATTTAGGGTGATGGAAGGGTGCATTGCCATGTGTTGTTGCTGAACATGGGCCCATACGGTAAACGCATTCCTCTCTGGACCCACACGTGCCTGAGTGCCTCACATCCTGTAAGAACAATGGTTCCCATTTTCTAGGAAGTTTAGAGAATGTAGACATGGTACAGAAAAGATACTCTCGTTCGGCTTCTGCGAGGATAGTGCACACATGCGAAGCAAGAGTTCTGGTGTGTAGCAATGTTTGTGTGATTTCTTCCTTCAATAAGCAGGGTTCCAAACTGTGTAGGCACCCAAGAATGCACGTGCATACACTAGGATATGAAAACATTCCTCTAGCACTTAGATAAAAAAAATCAGTCTAATGAATATGTTAACTGTGAATCGAGTGAGATTTTGTAAGTGTCAATTAATTTAGAAAGGTGCAACTTCAGTTCACTGAAAAATGTAACTTGTACTTGCCTAGGAAAGTGCAACCGAATAAAAAGGTACTGAGTTACAACTGGATGAAAAAGCACAAAACTGCACAACTTACTGCATACATGTAAATGTCCCATGGTCCCATGAATCTCCTATTAACTAACACAAAAGAAAATAATACAATCGTGGATATCATGAACACACTTTCGCGGTGCGATTGTTAATGGAGGAGGCACACTGTCACACTTAGATACAAGAATACCTTACGTACGTAAGTGGTGTTTTACCTTTTGCTAATATCGCTACTACATTATTGACGCTCACCAATGTATAAACTAATGTAAAACTGCGGTTCCTTAGAAAAACGTAATGTTAGAGTGCTGAGAAAGGTGATAAGGAGAGCGTCAAATGATGAGCAAAAGATAATCATTTTTACTTCGGAGATTTTATCAGATTTTGTTGGTTGCTTACTCTGGTAAGTAACCAACCATGATGATTCCATCACCTTTTGATGATATCCTCCACCACAATACCAACAGCAGCAGATACATATAGATTACTAAGTGTGTTGGATTAGACGTGTATATTAGTGTGGTACTATGGTATCATATGGGACCGGTCATATCTAAGAGGCGTGGGTAACATATAAGTCGTCGAGGTTGATCTTGTTTGACGTCATTTCATGATCTAGTGAATCTAGAAAACAAGTGATAGGTACAAAGCATGCATAAGACGACAATAGAAATATGTTACATTGTAGGTAAGATAACTTTCATTACAGCAATATGCCAATATCCTTCTTAATAATATATATAGGATTAGACGGTTTTACTGTTTCTAAGGTACGGATAGAGTAAGGGCGTGGAAAAGAACAATTGTCAGAAGCATCGTGCAGTACACGGATAAAGCTCGGATTGTGTTGAGGAAAAAAAAATGGCATCCTAACCATTGCAGGAGCTCTGGCGGCGCACGAGTACAAACTAGAGAGAGGCGCTACCGCTGCCCGCACCAAGTGATCTCAACCATCATTACAACAAAAAGGTGACCTCACCACGTGAGTGTGAATATATACATACTAGTACTATTTACATTACAACCGACACAATTAGTTGTCGAAAGCCGATTGGCGGTTCCTAGCTAGTGACCGAAATGTACCCAGTAATCGACCACATTTTCTATGTGGAGCTACCCTAATGGCAATTAAGTACACCCTTTGTTCCTAAATATAAGATGTTTTGACAGTTCATGATGCAACAAACCATTCAACAGAGGGAAGCACAATGAAAAGCATTAATACATGAGATGCAAACCGGCCGCTGGACCGGAACTCCAAGATTTAGATGACCGATGGAGCTCGCGCGCCCTTTCTTTGAGCAATAATTCTACACTTACGGATGCCACCTACGGAATTTAGTTGCGGACTCTCTCCCCTGCCATTCTCCCACTAATCCGCCACCTGAATCTCAGGGTGGACCCCTTCCTCACCAATTACTTTGTTGCCATCTCATTCCGCTGTAACAACAATTCCGTAAAATTGGTCCGTGGATGTAGGAAAACTCTTCTTTGCGCCAATGTCCGGCCAACCGCGCATGCATGCATGCATGCCTACGCCTACGTGTGCCTTCGCCGACGTACGCTGGCCGGCCAAACACCAAAACGTTTGACGTTTTGAAATCCATCCATATCTATGCTCAACAGGAGAGCAAATACTGAGAGACGATCAGGAATGGACTGGGAAGAACGCGGGCAACGGCTCAAGCTGGCCCCACATGCACGAACACGTACGTAGGAACGTTAAATTAAAACTTATTAAAAGTGGTCTGAGTGACATGGACGAAAGCGTCTCAGATGATTACCGTAGGACAACACACACCTTTTTTTGTCTTACACATGCAACTTGCACCAGTGTGTGTCTAGCCAGTTTAATCTAACCCTGCTGGTTTGACTATTGCAGTAACACGCACGTCACATAAGAATATGATTGTCCGTCCCACTTGATCGATCCATGGATCGATATCCTCCGCCGTAAGTATTGCCGAAAGAGGCAGCGGCACTAGTAGAAAACAGGGTTTTGGATGAGGCCTGGGTAAGGGCATTAATCCCGGTTCACTTACAAACCGAGACCAAAGGAGGCATCAGTCCCGGTTCATGAGGCCAGGGCGCCGGCCGGGCCTCGGGGGCCATTGGTCCCGGTTCGTCTAACCCCTTTGGTCCCGGTTCCAAACACGAACCTTTAGTCCCGGTTGGTTGCTGAAACCGAGACCAAAGGTTGTTCTTTAGTCCCGGTTTTAGCCACAAACCAGGACTAAAGAGAGGCCTATATATACCCCCGTCCCTGCCCGCGAGCAGAGCCACTGCTCTGTTTTCTTGGCCGGCCGTGGGAGAGTTTTGTGGTGCTCTAACTCACCTTCTATGCACATGAGGTGTTCGATGAAATGCCCGAGTCACACTTAAGCTTTCTCCTCTCGAAGCTCCTTGTCCAAACTTCATTTTTCTCAAAATTTATGTAGGTTTGGCGGTCCGTCCTGTCCCGTCCCCATCGTCACCGCCGTCGATCGCCCGCGCCGATCTCGTCGTCGGCACCATCGTGGTGAGTCTCTTGTTCTTATCTTCTTTCTAAAAGAAAAAAAATTCTTACTTGTATGATTTAGATAGATACTTGTAAAATTTTATTACTTTTATTATTGTTTGTTATTATATAGTGCGATGGTTTTGGTATCCGCCTCCGTCGTCCCTCGTCCTATCTATGATTCGGATGTGGTATATATTATCTTTTATAACTATTTGTTTCATTTAGTGTTTATAACAATTATGCCGACCAACGTGACATAAATGTTTTTATCTAGGAGGTATGTGAATCGGAAATTCCAACCAACCCTATTGTTGAGAGGTTAAATTTAATTGACAAAGAAAATAATTACTTGAAGAAAAAATTGAAAAGAATTGAGGAGGAGAAGATGAGATTGGAGTTGCATGTTGAGGATGTCGTCGATGATCACAAGATCAAGATGGATGCAATGCGCTTGAAGATTAGAAAGATTAGAAAATATGCCATTCATACTGAGGCTTGGTATCATTATGCCGTTGGATCAATTGTTACCTTAGTTGCGATTATGATCGCATTTGTTGTGGTATTCAAATGTTTTACATAGTTTCAATGTATGGTTTAATTAATTAGATGCTCTAGATAGTTATATGTTGGTCAATGAGAACTATGTATGAACTTTATGTATTTATTTTTTCAGTAATAACATTTGATCACTACTGTACTTTGGTTTTAATGTGATGATGAACTTCTATTAATTTGGTCACTTCTCTATTCATGATGTTCTGTAATGGTTTTTGACACACTTAATTATATATAATCCACGCAGATGAACAGGCAATGGATGTACGGTGACAGACGCATCTCCGAGTACATTAAGGGCGTGCATAATTTTCTCGAAGTGGCTGAGGCAAACAAGCAGAATGGTTTTATGTGTTGTCCATGCCCTATATGTGAGAATATGAAGTCTTACTCTGACTCGAAAACCCTTCACATCCACCTGCTTGAGAAGGGTTTCATGCCACACTATAATGTTTGGACCAAGCACGGAGAAAGAGGGGTTATGGTGGAAGACAACGAAGAAGAAGAGGATGATGATAACTATGTGCCCCCTGAATACGGTGATGCTACAACGGGGGAAGCTGAAGATCAAGAGGAACCAGACGATGTGCCCGATGATGATCTTCGCCAGGTCATTGTTGATGCAAAGAGACAATGCCAAAGTGAAAAGAAGAAGTTGAAGTTCGATCGCATGTTAGAGGATCACAAAAAAGGGTTGTACCCCAATTGCGAAGATGGCAACACAAAGCTCGGTACCACACTGGAATTATTGTTATGGAAGGCAGACAATGATGTATCTGACAACGGATTTGAGAAGCTACTGAAAATATTGAAGAAGAATCTTCTAAAGGATAACGAATTGCCCGACAGTACGTACGGAGCAAAGAAGGTTCTATGCCCTCTAGGATTGGAGGTGCAGAAGATACATGCATGCCCTAATGACTGCATCCTCTACCGTGGTGCGTACGAGGATTTGAACGCATGCCCGGTATGCGGTGCATTGCGGTATAAGATCAGACGAGATAACCTTGGCGATGTTGACGGCGAGCGCCCCAGAAAGAGGGTTCCTGCTAAGGTGATGTGGTATGCTCCTATAATACCATGATTGAAACGTCTGTTCAGAAATAAAGAGCATGCCAAGTTGATGCGATGGCACAAAGAGGACCGTAAGAAAGACGGGAAGTTGAGGGCACCCGTTGACGGGTCGCAGTGGAGAAAAATCGAGAGAACGTGGGGGACTTTGTAGGTGACGCAAGGAACATACGGTTTGGTTTAAGCGCGGATGGCATTAATCCTTTTGGGGAGCATCGCAGCAATCATAGTACCTGGCCCGTGACTCTATGTATCTATAACCTTCCTCCTTGGCTGTGCATGAAGCGGAAGTTCATTATGATGCCAGTGCTCATCCAACGGCCTAAGCAACCCGGCAACGACATTGATGTGTACCTAAGGTCATTAGTTGAAGATTTTTACAGCTGTGAAATGGAAAAGGTGTACGTGTGTGGGATGAGCACGACCAGGAGGAATTTGACCTACATGCGTTGCTGTTTGTAACCATCAATGATTGGTCTGCTGTCAGTAACCTTTCAGGACAGACAAACAAGAAATATCACACATGCATGCACTGTTTAGATGACACCGAAAGCATATATTTGAAATGGACTGGGAAGAACGCGGACAACGGCTCAAGCTGGCCCCACATGCACGAACACGTACGTAGGAACGTTAAATTAAAACTTATTAAAAGTGGTCTAAGTGACATGGACGAAAGCGTCTCAGATGATTACCGTAGGACAACACACACCTTTTTTGTCTTACACATGCAACTTGCACCAGTGTGTAGTCTAGCCAGTTTAATCTAACCCTGCTGGTTTGACTTTACCAGTAACACGCACGTCACATAAGAATATGATTATCCGTCCCACTTGATCGATCCATGGATCGATATCCTCCGCCGTAAGTATTGCCGAAAGAGGCAGCGGGTACATATACTTATCTGAGATTATTATATTATGTACTGTAGTACTTACTCCCAGTTTATTAAATCGTAGATGAGAACGTATTGCTATGTAGGGAGTATTGTACTGCAATATGTGACTGGTACGTACGGTTAACATATACTGTATCAGGGGAGGAGCACGTCGCTGCTTGCTAGTACTATCCCAGTTTTTATTTACTTTGCATATTAGCGTTGTATTAGGTCAAACTTTCTAAAATTTCATCAAGTTTATAAAAATAATATCATCCACAATCCGAAGTCAATACCGTCAGAATCATCATTCAATATATGTTTCTATCATATATACTTTTTATTATGAAAGTTTGTTTAGTTTTTGATAAACTTGATTCAATTTTATAAAGTTTAACTTAGATCAAAGCTAATATACGGAGTAAATAAGACCGGAAGAAGTACTATTACACTAGCCAGTGCATGCCGCACCAAGTGACCTCTCACACGTGATATTTACTTATGGTACCACGCGATTAGCTGTCGCAAAACCATTGCTAGCAGCAAACTAATTATGCTTTTTATATTTTCGGCAAGCAAGCTAGATTAGGCAGTTTAGCAACTCAAGTCTCAAATACCGACCCCTTTTTGCTCTTTGCATGTATGCCACCGTGGACGTACTGGAAGCCAAGTCAGCATGCGTGCCAACTCATTTCTGTAACGCGCTGAGAATTGCTGACCAGTCAACCCTACATGCCTACGTGTGCATGTTGAGTAGGCCGAAAGTGCAACCGCTGCACGTACGCGTAGGGCCCGGCTCTCGGTGCTGGTGCCAGAAAAGAAACTCAAAAGCGTTGGTAAAGGGAGTCAACAACAAACAAGGCACTGCCGACCTTCACCACACCTCCTAAAAAGTAAGCAAGGAGTCTATTGTATTTGATTCGGTGTCAAGAGCTCAGTGGCTCCAAGTTTTACTTTATTTTCAGTGTTTCTAAGTTGTCAACACCGGGCCATGCTTGTGAGAAATATAATATCCAACTAGCAAAGTACGTAACAAACACTACACCTCTTCGTAACAATTCAAGGATCAAATGCTTGTATTTTTCTTTTTCATTAAAAAAAATTCAAATATATTATAAAAAATTCACCCAAAGTACGAAGCATCTGAAACATAATAAAAACTACATCGAGGTTCATAAACCACTGAACGACCACTACTGTCATTGGAATGAGCCGCCGACGTGCCGTTATCAGTGGCGAATCCACAGAGAAAATGGAGGGTGGGCTGGGCTACCTATTTCATGCGAATATATGTTGTGTTGGGCTGACAAATGGCTGGATTGGGCCTTTAAACTAGTAGTAAAAACTAATTTTGCAAAGCTGGAGGGGGGCTTAAGCCTGTTAAAGCCCCCCTAGTAGATTCGCCACTGGCTGTTGTCGCTGCTCCCATAGCAGAGCCGACATGACCTTCTCAATGATAGCCGGGAAGGGTAGCTATAGAGGACGGGGCAGTAGGCCATAGAGACGACAGTGGGGCATTGAGGTAGGTTGGTCGACCGCTGAAGAGAAGGACTGAGAGCCCTGGGCAATGACACTCGACGGCTGCCGGGAAGGGAAACCCAATCCTTTCTGCCAGATCGAAGACATCATACTGCCAGAAAGAGCCGCACACCATGTCAGGAACACCACCCATGAGAAGATCAGGGAAACGCTCGACGACCAGAACAAACCAAAGCTCACACCTTCAACTCCCCTCATCGGGAACCCAAAACGTACCCAAGACAACGCCTCCAAGGAGGACATGGCATGCAACACGTCGACGTCACCCAATCTGCCAGGAACTTGGACTTTCATCCTGGGTAGTGGGTCATGGTTGATGTTGGGGACCTCAGGCCCACCACCATGGAAGAAGAATGGTGCCCTAAGCCGTCGTTGTTGCCAGGCTGGACCTGCCGACCAAGGTTTCCCATGGTCCCAAACAACCAACCAAGGACCCACCGAGCAGGGGAGGAAGAGTCAAAGGGGCGGGCACAAACCTCATGTCTGACGGGAAGGGAAGGCTCCGCGTCGCAGCTGCCGCTCGCCACCGTCTATCCTCACGTGAGGAGGTAGACGCTGGCCAGAGCCCCTTGCGGCGGACGCCAGCCACATGGGCGCCATCACCGCACCAGCACGGGTGGCCGCCCGGATCCTGGAGTCCTCCACGCAAGCCTCGCGGCCACCGACATCGGCGTTTGCCCGAGCCCAACCGACAACCACCTCGGGTGCCTGCAACGAGGAAGGGGAGACGAAAAGGTGGCGGCATACGCGTAACCCTAGTTGCCACCCGAGTCGCCCGAGAAGACCACGGGGAAACTTTGGATGCCCTGGTTTTGTCGATTATGAGCTTGCGTAGTGCCTCCACATTGTCTAAATGTTATGGAGCGCCCCTTCCAAGTGCGTCCTTGTGGCCGCAGATATGACAACTCTGCTAGAGTTGCTATTAACCATTTAATTCTATAGATTGAAAGTTAATGTTGAATTTGGGTGGATACATAAGTTGCATGTCAACTGAGGGTGCAAAGAAACAACATGGCGACTAAGCTTTCCCAACACAAAGTCAAAATATAGGCATTCCTTAAGTCAACAAGACAAATGACTTTAGCAACTTTAGAACAGAGTGTTGAACTATTGAGTTGCAACATTCAGGTGGAACTGTATATTTTTATGTTGGTTTTGGGCATTGTTCTTCTTTTCTCAGAAAGAATTTTCAAGTAAAATTCTAAGATATGTTTATGATTTACTTCGAACCTGTCTGGATCCTCTCTGCTCCACAACTCCGCTCCTGGAACGGTGCCAAACGCTCTAACTCCGCAGAGTCTAAAGCGCGGAGTGGGGCAGGATGCAATTCAATTTTCTGGAGCGGCTAAAACCGAGCTCCGCATATCCTAAAAATGAAGGAGTTCGTAGAAATTACAGCAAATTGCCACCTATAAGTGGAACATGCCGGTTCATGCGATATGTATCTCTCCTGCTCGTATGTTTTCCGCTCTATAATTTTTCTTGGGCCAGCTTTTTCACACGAAAAGCCCGGTAAGCGAAGGGAACCAGAGTTCAGCTGCCAAACACGCGGATTTAAAGATTTGGGGGAGCTAGGCTATTGCCGAACAGGCCCTCCATATAGGATTTTTATCATCAGGCATTTTATAAGCCTTTTCAATTTCCTATACCAGGAGACTGCTCAAGCACATTATTGTCAAGTTCCGAGCGAGGCTTGCTATGGCACGTGGGAGCATAGTGACTCCAAAAGACCAGGCGAACATTTTCGCTAAATTCACGTGCTCATCTTTCGTAACACAAACGAACACAGAGAAAAAAAACTGCATATAATTATATAATACACTGTTGGTAGCTTGAACCTTCGGCCTGATATTTTGCCAATGCGCTTTTGTTATCCACACAACACCCTGTCAACACATCGCTTTTGATCCTCCAGCACGTTGTGGGGTGCTATATCGGAAGGGAACTTGAGCCGTGTCCTGTGTGCATCGTGTTGCATTCGTTGCCGTGGAATAATTGTTTCTTTATTGCTTGTACGATCTGAGACTATGAGCACAGTTCTTGAATCATAACGAACTGGGAAGCAACATACCTGGAGATATGATCCTGCCAGATTAAAAAGATGCAGATTGATTTCCCTGTCATGCGCTGCTGGCTGCACCAGCTAGACCCCCCTCACTCACATGACACTTATTTTCATCACATTCTGCAGTGTTTGTGTCCCATGGATCTGCAGTGCTCCTGCCTTGCTCCGTGAAAAATAAGAGTGTGTGTCTCGTAGAAAACCCACATGTTTTCCTAGAAAAAATGAACAAAGAACTCCAGATATTTGGCTCTAGTACTAGTAAACTGAACATTCAACAAGATGCATTTGTTTGCTGAGGCAGCGTCTCATCTCGTATCAGAAAAAATAATTAGACAATAATATTTTTCACGGACCGGGACCGGCACTAAGAAACAAGAAGCAACAGCGACAGACATAGTTTTCTCAAATAGCACCGCCCACGCACACTGAGTAATTAACAAACCAACTAATGTGCTCCTATACATATGGCCGTCGAACCAATGACCATCGATCGGACAATCATCGTCAAGTGTGTATTTTTTTTTTTCAAAAAGGGGGACTCCCCGGCCTCTGCATCAGAACGATGCATACGGCCACATTGATAAATAAAATAGGTTCAACAAGGTCTTAAAGTCGTGAAACAAAATAAAGACTTGCTCACAGAGAGCCTCAACGCCAAAAATAACAAGGCCATAAAGTCACAACCAGCTGGCAAAATAAAGATAGGAAAACTAATCGTCTATCCTATTACATGACCGCCATCCAAACCGGTTGAAGATATCCCGCGCTACCATCTCCCACCGGAGAGATCCAGTAACCAAACGCTCCCTGGCCTCCATCGTCATGTGTGTATGCCTTGAGCAAGCAAGCTAAGTTTGTTTCCTTCCTTTCTCCCGCGTTTACTTACTCAAAAGCACTTACCGCTGCAGGACATCGCCATCACAACTTTTTTTCTTTCAAGAAGGTGAGAATCTTATTTAAAAGATTATTTACGTTTTAACCATTTCCCCTCTGTGAATTAGGGGAATACATGAAGCACCCGAAAGAGCTCGTGATTTCATCTTAGTGCTTGTACAGTCAGTTTAATTTGAGAATCACTGGCATGGAATGCTTGCTCAGGAACATATCCAGTGATAGAGTCCTTTACATGATTTGGCTAACAACGTGATACGATTGTCAGCAGTCATGTTCCATGTCGTAAACCATACATTTTCTTGTTACCGGTCATAGTGCTCCAACTAGCTGCAGGGTTCATGATTTTAATGAAGTTTTCCAAGTTCTGGAAGTTGACATAGCATTGAATTAAAGGTTAAACACTGCTATTCAAATATTTTCATATTTCGCATCAGTTTGTCCCTATAATGGTGGATTGTCGATGTGTCCTAGTGGTGGTAGCTATGTATACTTTCACTTGATTTGTACACCATTTATGCATGCCCGCGTGCATTGTGGTTATTATGTTCCACACATTTATAACTAAACAACTGCTATTATAGCAAGTACTTTGGTTTGTTTATTAGCTTTGGTTGGCTTTCCATGTAAAGTTCTCTTTCTCCACTCAACATGTCACTTGAGATGATCATTGGAAGAAGGAAGCCATCCGTCAATACCAACCAGAAAAAGACATGATTCATGGTGGGTTTTGATGCATCACTGGTTTCCGTGTCATCAGTTGAAAACTAATCACTCATGTGCTAACACAACAAATTGCATTGCATCATGTCTACCTGAAACCATCCTTGTCTCTACATATTTGTGTCACAATTAGACTGACAGGGGCGCATACGCCTTGTAGACATTAACGTATCATAATCTATGGTACATATTGTGATATAAATTGTTATCATCAGGATCATAGTAGTATAGTAGCTAGCAAACTAACAAGAATTTTCTGATTGGAATTTGGAAGTAATTAGCATGCATGTGTGTCTACAGTGTGTGAGCCCTCACCAGAAGATAGCATAGCTCCTAGCTAGCTAGCTAGTGATTTGGTTAGAAGGTCACTAATTCATTCATTAGTCACCTAATCTGTCCGGTAAGCGCGGTGTTTGGCGCGTGTCATGTGAAAATCTATTTCTTAATCTATAGCGAATCGTCGAGCAGATTAAAGGGGATTGGTCATCATGGGTTGATTGTCCATTTGCTTGGCCTGACGTTTGTGTTCATGTGCTGATTTGATCTGCTTGGTTGTTTATTCACTAGTAGAAAACAGGACTTTGGTTGAGGCCAGGATAAGGGCATTAATCCCGGTTCACTCACAAACCGGGACCAAAGGGTGCATCAGTCCCAGTTCGTGAGGCCAGGGCGCCGGCCGGGCCTCGAGGGCCATTGGTCCCGGTTCGTCTGACCTCTTTGGTCCCGGTTCCAGACATGAACCGGGACCAATGGGCCTCGCTCCTGGCCCACAGCCTTTAGTCCCGGTTTGTGGCTGAAACCGGGACCAAATGTAGTCCTTTAGTCCCGGTTTTAGCCACCAACCGGGACTAAAGAGAGGCCTATATATACCCCCGCCCCTGCCCGCGAGCAGAGCCACTGCTCTGTTTTTGGGCCGGCCGTGGGAGAGCTTTGTGGTGCTCTAGCTCACCTCCTATGCACATGAGGTGTTCGATGAAATGCCCGAGCCACACTTAAGCTTTCTCCTCTCGAAGCTCCTTGTCGAAGCTCCATTTTCCTCAAGATTTGTCTAGGTTTGGCGGTCCGTCCTGTCCCGTCCCCGTCCTCACCGCCGTCGATCGCCCGCGCCAATCTCATCGCCGGCACCACCGTGGTGAGCCTCTTGTTCTTATCTTCTTTCTAAAAGAAAAAAAAATTACTTGTAAGATTTAGATAGATACTTGTATAATTTTCTTACTTTTATTATTGTTTGTTATTATATAGTGCAATGGTTTTGGTATCCGCCTCCGTCGGCCCTCGTCCTGTCTATGATTCGTATGTGGTATATATTATCTTTTATAATTATTTGTTTCATTTAGTGTGTATGACAATTATGCCGACCAACGTGACATAGATGTTTTTATATAGGAGGTATGTGAACCAGAAATTCCAACCGACCCTATTGTTGAGAGGTTAAATTTAGTTGAAAAAGAAAACAATTACTTGAAGAAAAAATTGAAAAGAATTGAGGAGGAGAAGATGAGATTGGAGTTGCATGTTGCGGATGTCGTCGGTGATCACAAGATCAAGATGGATGCAATGCGCTTGAAGATTAGAAAGATTAGAAAATATGCCATTCATACTGAGGCTTGGTATCATTATGCCGTTGGATCAATTGTTACCTTAGTTGCGATTATGATCGCATTTGTTGTTGCATTCAAATGTTTTACATAGTTTCAATGTATCGTTTAATTAGATGCTCTGGAGAGCTATATGTTGTTCAATGAGAACTATGTATGTACTTTGGTTTTAGTGTGATGATGAACTTCTATTAATTTAGTCACTTCTCTATTCATGATGTTCTGTAATAGTTTTTGACACACTTAATTATATATAATGCACGCAGATGAACCGGCAATGGATGTCCGGTAACAGACGCACCTCCGAGTACATTAAGAGCGTGCATAATTTTCTCGAAGTGGCTGAGGCAAACAAGCAGAATGGTTTTATGTGTTGTCCATGCCCTATCTGTGGGAATACGAAGTCTTACTCTGACTCGAAAACCCTTCGCATCCACCTGCTTGAGAAGGGTTTCATGCCACACTATAATGTTTGGACCAAGCACGGAGAAAGAGGGGTTATGATGGAAGACAACGAAGAAGAAGAGGAAGATGACAACTATGTGCCCCCTGAATACGGTGATGCTTCAACGGGAGAAGCTGAAGATCAAGAGGAACCAGAAGATGTGCCCGATGAGGATCTTCGCCGGGTCATTGTTGATGCAAAGAGACAATGCGAAAGTGAAAAGGAGAAGTTGAAGTTCGATCGCATGTTAGAGGATCACAAAAAAGGGTTGTACCCCAATTGCGAAGATGGCAACACAAAGCTCGGTACCGTACTGGAATTGCTGCAGTGGAAGGCAGAGAATGCTGTGCCTGACAAAGGATTTGAGAAGCTACTGAAAATATTGAAGAAGAAGCTTCCAAAGGATAACGAATTTCCCGACAATACGTACGCAGCAAAGAAGGTCGTATGCCCTCTAGGATTGGAGGTGCAGAAGATACATGCATGCCCTAATGACTGCATCCTCTACCGCGGTGCGTACGAGGATTTGAACGCATGCCCCGTATGTGGTGCATTGCGGTATAAGATCAGACGAGATGACCCTGGTGATGTTGACGGCGAGCGCCCAGGAAGAGGGTTCCTGCCAAGGTGATGTGGTATGCTCCTATAATACCACAGTTGAAACATCTGTTCATAAACAAAGAGCATGCCAAGTTGATGCGATGGCACAAATAGGGCCGTAAGAAAGACGGGAAGTTGAGAGCACCCAATGACGGGTCGCAGTGGAGAAAAATCGAGAGAAAGTGGGGGGACTTTGCAGGTGACGCTAGGAACGTATGGTTTGGTTTAAGCGCGGATGGCATTAATCCTTTTGGGGAGCAGAGCAGCAATCATAGCACCTGGCCCATGACTCTATGTATCTATAACCTTCCTCCTTGGTTGTGCATGAAGCGGAAGTTCATTATGATGCCAGTTCTCATCCAAGGCCCTAAGCAACCCGGCAACGACAATGATGTGTATCTAAGGCCATTAGTTGAAGAACTTTTAGAGCTATGGAATGGAAAAGGTGTACGTGTGTGGGATGAGCACGACGAGCAGGAATTTGACCTACATGTGTTGCTGTTTGTAACCATCAATGATTGTCCTCCTCTCAGTAACCTTTCAGGACAGACAAACAAGGGATACCACGCATGCACGCACTGTTTAGATGACACCGAAAGTGTATATTTGGACAAATGCAGGAAGAATGTGTACCTGGGACATCGTCAATTTCTTCCGACCAACCATCAATGTCGAAAGAAAGGCAAGCATTTCAAAGGCGAGGCAGATCACCGGAAGAAGCCCGCCATCCGTACTGGTGATCACATACTTGCTATGGTCAATGATTTACAAGTAATCTTTGGAAAGGGTCCCAGCGGACTATCTGTTCTGAATGACGCTGAGGGACGCGCACCCATGTGGAAGAAGAAATCTATATTTTGGGACCTACCCTATTGGAAAGACCTAGAGGTCCGCTCTGCAATCGACGTGATGCACGTGACGAAGAATCCTTGCGTGAACCTGCTAGGCTTCTTGGGCGTGTATGGGAAGACAAAAGATACACTGGAGGCACGGGAGGACCAGCAACGTGTGCATGAAAAAGACGGCATGCCTCCAAAGCATTATGAAGGTCCTGCCAGCTACGCTCTTACCAAAGAAGAGAAGGAAATCTTCTTTGAATGCCTGCTCAGTATGAAGGTCCCGTCTGGCTTCTCGTCGAATATAAAGGGAATAATAAATATGGCAGAGAAAAAGTTTCAGAACCTAAAGTCTCATGACTGCCACGTGATTATGACGCAACTGCTTCCGGTTGCATTGAGGGGGCTTCTACCGGAAAACGTTCGATTAGCCACTGTGAAGCTATGTGCATTCCTCAATGCAATCTCTCAGAAGGTGATCGATCCAGAAATCCTACCAAGGTTAAGGAGGGATTTGGCGCAATGTCTTGTTAGTTTCGAGCTGGTGTTCCCACCATCCTTCTTCAATATCACGACGCACGTCCTAGTTCATCTAGTCGACAAGATTGCCATTCTAGGCCCTGTATTTCTACACAATATGTTCCCCTTTGAGAGGTTCATGGGAGTCTTAAAGAAATATGTTCGTAACCGTGCTAGGCCAGAAGGAAGCATCTCCACGGGCCATCAAATAGAGGAGGTCATTGGGTTTTGTGTTGACTTCATTCCTGACCTTAAGAAGATTGGTCTCCCTCAATCGCGATATGAGGGGAGACTGACTGGAAAAGGCACGCTAGGAGCGGACTCAATAATATGTAGGGACGGGCATTCTTGGTCTCAAGCACACTACATAGTTCTACAGGGATTCTACCTTGGTGACCCCGTATGTCAATGAACACAAGAATATTCTGCGCTCCAAACACCCGGAGCAGTGTGACGACTGGATTACATGTGAACACATCAGGACATTTGGCAGTTGGTTGCAAACACGGCTCATGGGTGACAACACTGTTTCTGATGAGCTGTACTCGTTGGCCAGGGGACCATCTTCGAATGTATTGACTTACAAAGGGTACGAGATAAATGGGAATACATTTTACACGATCGCCCAAGATCAAAAGAGCACCAACCAAAACAGTGGTGTTCGCTTTGATGCAGCAACCAAGAGGGGAAAGGACACATATTATGGTTACATAGTGGACATATGGGAACTTGACTATGGACAGGATTTTAAGGTCCCTTTGTTTCAGTGCAAATGGGTCAATCTGTCAGGAGGCGGGGTACAGGTAGATTCTTTCTCCATCAACAATGTCACTTGATATGATCATTGGAAGAAGGAAGCCATCCATCAAACCACACTAAAAAAGACATGATTCATGGTGGGTTAATGCATCACTAGCTACCTTTCTGTGCCATCAGTTGAGAACTAATCACTTCTGTGCAAACACAACAAGTTGCATTGCATCATGTCTGGCTCAAACATCCTTGTCTATATATACAGATTTGTGCCACAATTAGACTGACAGGTGCATGTATGCCTTGTGCACACTAATCATGTAATAGCTAGCTATGGTACACGTAATGATATAAATAGTTATCATCATGAACAAAGTAATATAGTAGTTAGCAAACTAACAGAACTTGCTGATCGGAATTCCAAAGTAATTGGCATGCATGCATGTGTGTCTACATTGTGTGATCCCTCACCAAAAGATAGCTTAGCTCCTAGCTAGCTAGCTAGTGATTGGTTAGCAATCACTAACTCATTCATTAGTCCTAATCTGTCTGGTAAGCGTGGTGTTTGATGCGTGTTACAGGCAAATATATTTCTTAACCAACAAAATCGTCGAGCAAATAAAGGGGATTAGTCATCATGGGCTGATTGTCTATTTGCTTGGCCTGAGTTTGTGTTCATGTGCCGATTTGATCTGCTGGTATTCTTTTCTCTCCTTTTCGGTGATCATGTGAGTTTAATAATGAGGTGGTAAGATAGGTAGGCTCGTGGTCGGCACACTGACAGCGAGACGCCAGGAAGAATACGTGTACTGCCATCAGATTAATTTGTTAAGCATGTGGAGTCGAAAGTGTTAATGTGCAAGTTATATAGTAGAGATTTTCTAGCTCGAACGATGTAACAATGAATCATTGTAAAGGCGGGGTGTAACTAATATCCTATTGATATTAATGTATTGCCCTTTATTGAGAAAGACATATACATTGTGGATGCCAGCAATAATTTGACTTGTCCAATGGTACATTGTTCGAGAAGAGAACACAAATAAAGCACGGTCTGCATGCATGTGGCACACGGCTCTTTTCATTAACATATATACGTCCGCGACTGAGCGTGGGTATCAAGCTAGTTGTTTCTACGTACCATCTTGTTCATGGTCTTAGGAGAACTAGCAGCTAGCCCGAGTTCACTGCACAACTAACCGGGCCATGTCAAGATGACCGATCGACATTCGACAGGTTCTTTCGGTTCGATTGATAATAGCTAAAGTGTGTGCCGACTTACAAATCCACGCCATGTTCAAATTGGCTTCTTTATAATGTTGGTGAGTAAGAGTACCATTGAAAGTATAGTGTCATACGGAAATCCATGGACAATATCATAGGTCCGAGTGCCTGGGACTCCGAGTCCTCCACTCCATTGTGCCAGAGTAGGCACTCGTGAGCCATAAGGACGGGAGCTCACTTTCATGGATTCAACAGTTAGGAAAGATATGCGCCCCTTAATTGTGGTGTCACTTGATTGTTTTGTATCCACAAAGATAGCAACCAAACTTGAAGGACAAGAAGCGAAGCACCTACCCGTAAACCTAGCTCAGTAGATACGAAATGGCATTTTAATTCTCTTATTGATTACTAAAGATATGTAGGCAGGACGACGTAGGGCTATTACA
The DNA here is from genome assembly GCA_011799875.1 of Thinopyrum elongatum. Taxonomy (NCBI): domain Eukaryota; kingdom Viridiplantae; phylum Streptophyta; class Magnoliopsida; order Poales; family Poaceae; genus Thinopyrum; species Thinopyrum elongatum. The sequence continues at coordinate 43,470,299 of CM022297.1, read as the reverse complement.
CATTCAGAGGCTTGAAGCCATGAACCTAGGTAAAATCATTGTGTCACCTTCATCGATAATGAGATCTCTTCGAACACCACCCATCTCTCTACAATTTTTCATGAGTACATCTGGATCGTAAGATCGTCGGAACATATTCTTCGACATACAATGCCTCACTAATAAAGCCAGTAGGCAGCGGCTCAGCACCACGAATGGTGCGCAAGTACGATTCCGAACGCCTCCCTTTCTTCCTCTCGATCTCGCATGTTGACTCGTTTTCTATTATGTGTTGTTGATTATTCATATTCTTCATGCATGCAAAATTTTATATAGTGCTCTACTCTTAATTATTTCTTAAAAACAAGTAAGCCCTTAACAGATTATGCATGGTGGATGATGTTAACTGATGGTGCCCCCACTTGATCCGAACATACCTCCCCACGCATGGTGGATGATGTTTCTCTCGTTCTCCAGAATGTGGCAACACTAATGTTGACGGTATTACTGTTGAATTGCCAAACAGTACTGCTAGCTCGCATGCATACATGATGAGTGTGTAGGGTTGTTAAGTAATGTAAAAGTGCCCTAAAGTGACTCGGACGAGACAAAAGCATCTCAAACCTTACGAACAGATAAACAGCATTTTTAACTTCCAAGATATATAGCGTCTAGTGTGTCGCATAACACCTGCTTTCATTATATCAATTAACACACACATTGTATATCATCCGTCACTTTAGACTGACCGAGCGATATCCTGCGCGTATCACCGAAATAGGCAGCAGGTATTGTATACAAAAAATTATAGTATTGTATCAAGCCGGCCATCTGAGCGTATTACAGTCACATATAAATCCTCGATGTCGATCGTCTTTCCTCTAATTAATTATGTCACCGCATTAGCGGCGAAAATATAAAGCATGCACAGGTCGTTGCTACTGGCACCACAATCAGTGACCTCACACGAGATATTTATGTATACAGCCCAGACGATTAGTTGTCGCCAAAGCATTGCATCAAGCTAACTCCAGTTAGTTAGTTTAGCTCACTTCCAGTATTTCACATTGTACGGTTTTCTGTGTGGAGTCTCTTTACAGAATTTTTTCCTTATTGTTTACATTGTACGGTTTTTGCCAGAATTCATCTATGACAACCAACACTTTTTCGGTTTCCTGCCTTCAGCCTTCTGTTTTCCTTTTATGAGATTTACCCGGGTGGGGGGTGGGGTGGGGTGGGGCTGAGCTGCACTTGTACCATCTTTACATGTAGAATACATGGTATCGATCGACCGCTGACAAGCTCTATGACATGTCCTGCCTCACATTTAGGGTGATGGAAGGGTGCATTGCCATGTGTGTTGTTGAACATGGGCCCATACGGTAAACGCATTCCTCTCTGGACCCACACGTGCCTGGTGCCTCACATCCTGTAAGAACAATGGTTCCCATTTTCTAGGAAGTTTAGAGAATGTAGACATGGTACAGAAAAGATACTCTCGTTCGGCTTCTGCGAGGATAGTGCACACATGCGAAGCAAGAGTTCTGGTGTGTAGCATGTTTGTGTGATTTCTTCCTTCAATAAGCAGGGTTCCAAACTGTGTAGGCACCCAAGAATGCACGTGCATACACTAGGATATGAAAAATTCCTCTAGCACTTAGATAAAAAAAATCAGTCTAATGATATGTTAACTGTGAATCGAGTGAGATTTTGTAAGTGTCAATTAATTTAGAAAGGTGCAACTTCAGTTCACTGAAAATGTAACTTGTACTTGCCTAGGAAAGTGCAACCGAATAAAAAGGTACTGAGTACAACTGGATGAAAAAGCACAAAACTGCACAACTTACTGCATACATGTAAATGTCCATGCGTCCATGAATCTCCTATTAACTAACACAAAAGAAAATAATACAATCGTGGATATCATGAACACACTTTCGCGGTGCGATTGTTAATGGAGGAGGCACATGTCAACTTAGATACAAGAATACCTTACGTACGTAAGTGGTGTTTTACCTTTTGCTAATATCGCTACTACATTATTGACGCTCACCAATGTATAAACTAATGTAAAACTGCGGTTCCTTAGAAAAACGTAATGTTAGAGTGCTGAGAAAGGTGATAAGGAGAGCGTCAAATGATGAGCAAAAGATAATCATTTTTACTTCGGAGATTTTATCAGATTTTGTTGGTTGCTTACTCTGGTAAGTAACCAACCATGATGATTCCATCACCTTTTGATGATATCCTCCACCACAATACAACAGCAGCAGATACATATAGATTACTAAGTGTGTTGGATTAGAGTGTATATTAGTGTGGTACTATGGTATCATATGGGACCGGTCATATCTAAGAGGCGTGGGGGTAACATATAAGTCGTCGAGGTTGATCTTGTTTGACGTCATTTCATGATCTAGTGAATCTAGAAAACAAGTGATAGGTACAAAGCATGCATAAGACGACAATAGAATATGTTACATTGTAGGTAAGATAACTTTCATTACAGCAATATGCCAATATCCTTCTTAATAATATATATAGGATTAGAGGTTTATACTGTTTCTAAGGTACGGATAGAGTAAGGGCGTGGAAAAGAACAATTGTCAGAAGCATCGTGCAGTACACGGATAAAGCTCGGATTGTGTTGAGGAAAAAAAAATGGCATCCTAACCATTGCAGGAGCTCTGGCGGCGCACGAGTACAAACTAGAGAGAGGCGCTACCGCTGCCCGCACCAAGTGATCTCAACCATCATTACAACAAAAAGGTGACCTCACCACGTGAGTGTGAATATATACATACTAGTACTATTTACATTACAACCGACACAATTAGTTGTCGAAAGCCGATGGCGGTTCCTAGCTAGTGACCGAAATGTACCCAGTAATCGACCACATTTTCTATGTGGAGCTACCCTAATGGCAATTAAGTACACCCTTTGTTCCTAAATATAGATGTTTTGACAGTTCATGATGCAACAAACCATTCAACAGAGGGAAGCACAATGAAAGAGATTAATACATGAGTGCAAACCGGCCGCTGGACCGGAACTCCAAGATTTAGATGACCGATGGAGCTCGCGCGCCCTTTCTTTGAGCAATAATTCTACACTTACGGATGCCACCTACGGAATTTAGTTGCGGACTCTCTCCCCTGCCATTCTCCACTAATCCGCCACCTGAATCTCAGGGTGGACCCCTTCCTCACCAATTACTTTGTTGCCATCTCATTCCGCTGTAACAACAATTCCGTAAAATTGGTCCGTGGATGTAGAAAACTCTTCTTTGCGCCAATGTCCGGCCAACCGCGCATGCATGCATGCATGCCTACGCCTACGTGTGCCTTCGCCGACGTACGCTGGCCGGCCAAACACCAAACGTTTGACGTTTTGAAATCCATCCATATCTATGCTCAACAGAGAGCAATACTGAGAGACGATCAGGAATGGACTGGAGAGAACGCGGGCAACGCTCATGGCCCCACATGCACGAACACGTAGTAGGAACGTTAAATTAAAACTTATTAAAAGTGGTCTGAGTGACATGGACGAAGCGTCTCAGATGATTACCGTAGGACAACACAACCTTTTTTTGTCTTACACATGCAACTTGCACCAGTGTGTGTCTAGCCAGTTTAATCTAACCCTGCTGGTTTTGACTATTGCAGTAACACGACGTCACCTAAGAATATGATTGTCCGTCCCACTTGATCGATCCATGGATCGATATCCTCCGCCGTAAGTATTGCCGAAAGAGGCAGCGGCACTAGTAGAAAACAGGGTTTTGGATGAGCCGGGTAAGGGCATTAATCCCGGTTCACTTACAAACCGAGACAAAGGAGGCATCAGTCCGGTTCATGAGGCCAGGGCGCGGCCGGGCCTCGGGGGCCATTGGTCCCGGTTCGTCTAACACCCTTTGGTCCCGGTTCCAAACACGAACCTTTAGTCCGGTTGTTGTTGTGAAACCGAGACCAAAGGTTGTTCTTTAGTCCGGTTTTTAGCCACAAACCAGGATAAAGAGAGGCCTATATACCCCCGGTCCTGCCCATGCGAATGCAGACCACTTCTGCCTCCCTGTTACCTGTTGTCCTCCGATGTCCTGGTCATTGTGTTGTGTCACACTCTGTGGCATTCTCCTACTTGTGCCACGCACCTAACGTTGCTATTCCTCCTCTTACCCCTCCCTCTCCGCGCCACCCAGCCGCTCGACTGAAGACTCCGTGGGCGCGTTTTGCTGAGAGAGGGGGGGACCAAGAGCGGGGGTGGGAGAGGGGTCGTGGAAGGGGAGGAGGCGGAAGTAGGGGGGGGGAGGCGGTGAACGAGGGGGGTGGACCCCCAAGGGCGGGGTGGAGAGGTCCGCGGCCCCCGCCCCCCCCCCCGAAGATGAGATGTAGAGGAGGGACAGAGGTGAGGTTGATGTCCAAGAGTAGAGGGGGGAGGTTTTGAGAGTTGTTGTGGGTATGTTTGAGGTGTTTTAGTTTTGAGAGGTGTTTGTGGTTGCTCTTGAGAGGTTTTGGAGCGTTTCTGGGCGAGTTTGTGGTGATGCTCTAACTCACCTTCTATGCACCATGAGGGTCGTTCGATGAAATTGAAGCACCAGAGCGCAAAAGAAAGAGCGCAGACCGACCGCGAAGTTAGCACGAGTCCGCCGTTCGCGTCGACGAGTCACGAGTACCGGAGTACACTTTTACGACGAGTCACACTTAAGCTTTCTCCTCATCGAAGCAGCTCCTTTGTCCAAACTTATTTTTTCTCAAAATTTATTAGGTTTTGGCGGTCCGTCCTGTCCCATCCCAATCCTCACCGCCGTCGATCGCCCGCCGCCGATTCGTCGCGGCCGGCACCATCGTGGTGATAGTCTAATTGTCTTATCTTCTTTTTTCAAAAGAAGAAAAAAATTCTTTACTTGTATGATTTAGATAGATTACTTTGTTAAAATTTTATTACTTTTATTATTGTTTGGTATTATATAGTGCGTGGTTTTGGTATCCGCCTCCGTCGTCCCTCGTCCTATCTATGATTCGGATGTGGTATATATTATCTTTTATAACTATTTGTTTCATTTAGTGTTATAACCAATTATGCCGACCAACGTGACATAAATGTTACATGGTAAATGTGTATTGTGATCGGAATTCCACCAACCCATTGTGAGAGGTTTTAAATTAATTGACAGAAAGAAAATAATTACTTGAAGAAAAATGGAATAATAAAATTGAAAAGAATTGAGGAGGGAGGAAGATAGATGAGTATGAAAGAAAAGATGGACGTGGAAAATAAGACTTAAAGTGAGAGGAAAGTTGAGTTAGTTGTTGCAATGTTGAGGATGTCGTCGATGATCACAAGATCAAGATGGATGCAATGCCAGCTGGTTGAAATGAAGATGTAGAAAGATAGAAATATGCCTTCATACTGAGGCTGGTGTTCATTATGCCGTGGATTCAATTGTACCTTAGTTGCGATTTATGACGCATTGTTGTGGCATTCAAATGTTTTTACATAGTTTCAATGTATGGTTTTAATTAATTAGATGCTCTAGATAGTATATGTGGTCAATGAGAAACTAGTATGAAACTTTATGTATTTATTTTTTAGTAATAAACATTTGATCACTACGTACTTGGTTTAATTTGTGATGTGATGAACTTCTATTAATTTGGTCACTTCTCTATTCATGATGTTCGTTGTAATGGTTTTTGTATTACCATTAATTATTATATAATCCACGCAGATGAACAGGGAAATGGATTGTACGGTGACAGACGCATTCCGAGTACATTAAGGGCGTGCATAATTTTCTCGAAGTGGCGTGAGGCAAACAAGCAGAATGGTTTATGTGTTGTCCATGCCCATATGTGAGAATATGAAGTCTTACTCTGACTCGAAACAACCTTCACATACACCTGCTTGAGAAGGGTTTCATGCGCACTAAATGTATAATGTTGAAAGGAAGAGCACGAGAGGGAAAGAGGGGTTATGGTGGAAGGACAAACGAAGAAGAAGAAGAGGATGATGATAACTATGTGCCCCCTGAATACGGTGATGTGCTACAACGGGGGGGAAGCGAGTGAAGATCAAGAGGAACCAGACGATGTGCCGATGATGATCTTCGCCAGGTCATTGTTGATGCAAAGAGACAATGCCAAAGTGAATAAGAAGAAGTGATGAAGTTCGATCGCATGTTAGAGGATCCAAAAAAAGGGTTGTACCCCAATTGCAAGATGGCAAACACAAAGCTCGGTACCACACTTGGAATTATTGTTATGGAAGGCAGACAATGATGTATCTGACAACGGATTTGAGAAGCTACTGAAAATATTGAAGAAGAATCTTCTAAAGGATAACGAATTGCCCGACAGTACGTACGGAGCAAAGAAGGTTCTATGCCCTCTTAGGATTGGAGGTGCAGAAGACAGACAGAAGATACATGCAGCTCCTAATGACTGCATCCTCTACCGTGGTGCGTACGAGGATTTGAACGCATGCCCGGTATGCGGTGCTGCTATATTGGTATAAAGTCAGACGAGAGAAATTGGCGATGTTGACGGCGAGCGCCCCAGAAAGAGGGTTCCTGCTAAGGTGATGTGGTATGCTCCTATAATACCATGATTGAAACGTCTGTTCAGAAATAAAGAGCATGCCAAGTTGATGCGATGGCACAAAGAGGACCGTAAGAAAGACGGGAAGTGAGGGCACCCGTTGACGGGTCGCAGAGTGGAGAGAAAAAAGCGAGAGGAACGTGGGGGACTTTGTAGGTGACGCAAGGAACGTACGGTTTGGTTTAAGCGCGGATGGCATTAATCCTTTGGGGAGCATCGCAGCAATCATAGTACCTGGCCCGTGACTCTATGTATCTATAACCTTCCTCCTTGGCTGTGCATGAAGCGGAAGTTCTTATGATGCCAGTGCTCATCCAACGGCCTAAGCACAACCGCGGCAACAGACATTGATGTGTACCTAAGGTCATTAGTTGAAGATTTTTACAGCTGTGAAATGGAAAAGGTTGTACTGTGTGGGATGAGCACGACCAGGAGGAATTGACTACATGCGTTGCTGTTTGTAACCATCAATGATTGGTCTGCTGTCAGTAACCTTTCAGGACAAGACAAACAAGAAATATCACAATGCATGCACTGTTTAGATGACACCGAAAGCATATATTTGAAATGGACTGGGGAAGAACGCGGACAACGGCTCAAGCTGGCCCCCCATGCACGAACAGTACGTAGAACGTTTAAATAAAAACTTATTAAAAGTGGTCTAAGTGACATGGACGAAAGCGTCTCAGATGATTACACGTAGGAAACACACACCTTTTGTCTTACACATGCAACTTGCACCAGTGTTGAGTCTAGCCAGTTAATCTAACCCTGCTGGTTTGACTTTACCAGTAACACGCACGTCACATAAGAATATGATTATCCGTCCCCACTTGATCGATCCATGGATCGATATCCTCCGCCGTAAGTATTGCCGAAAGAGGCAGCGGGTACATATACTTATCTGAGATTATTATATTATGTGATGTAGTACTTACTCCCAGTTTATTAAATCGTAGATGAGAACGTATTGCTAGTAGGGAGTATTGTACTGCAATATGTGACTGGTACGTACGGTAACATATACTGTATCAGGGGAGGAGCACGTCGCTGCTTGTAGTACTATCCCAGTTTTTATTTACTTGGCATATTAGCGTTGTTTAGGTCAAACTTTCTAAAATTTCCTCAAGTTTATAAAAATAATATCATCCACAATCCGAAGTCAATACCGTCAGAATCATCATTCAATATATGTTCTATCTACATATATACTTTTTATTATGAAAGTTTGTTAGTTTTGATATAAACTTGATTCAATTTTATAAAGTTTAACTTAGATCAAAGCTAATAGTAAGGAGTAAATAAGACCGGAAGAACGTACTATTACACTAGCCAGTGCATTGCCCGCACCAAGTGACTCTCACACGTGATATTTACTTATGGTACCACGCGATTAGCTGTCGCAAAACCATTGCTAGCAGCAAACTAATTATGCTTTTTATATTTTCGGCAAGCAAGCTAGTAGATTAGGCAGTTAGCAACTCAAGTCTCAAATACCGACCCCTTTTTGCTCTTTGCATGTATGCCACAGTGGACGTACTGGAAGCCAAAGTCAGCATGCGTGCCAAATCATTTCTGTAACGCGCTGAGAATTGCTGACCAGTCAACCCTACATGCCTAGTGTGCATGTTGAGTAGGCCGAAAGTGCACCGCTGCACGTACGCGTAGGGCCCGGCTCTCGGTGCTTGGTGCCAAAAGAAAAGAAACTCAAAAGCGTTGGTAAGGGAGGTCAACAACAAACAAGGCACTGCCGACCTTCACCACACCTCCTAAAAAGTAAGCAAGGAGTCTAATGTATTTGATTCAGGTTGTCAAGAGGTCAGTGGCTCCAAGTTTTACTTTATTTTCAGTGTTTCTAAGTTGCAAACACGGGCCATGCTGTGAGAAATATAATATCCAACTAGCAAAGTACGTAACAAACACTACACCTCTTCGTAACAATTAAGGATCAAAGCTTGTATTTTTCTTTTTCATTAAAAAAAATTCAAATATATTTAAAAAATTCACCCAAAGTACGAAGCATTGAAACATAATAAAAACTACATCGAGGTTCATAAACCACTGAACGACCACTACTGTCATTGGAATGAGCCGCCGACGTGCCGTTATCAGTGGCGAATCCACAGAGAAAATGAGGGGTGGGGCTGTGTGGGCTACCTATTTCATGCGAATAATGTTGGTTGGCTGACAAATGGCTGGATTGGGCCTTTAAACTAGTAGTAAAAACTAATTTTGCAAAGCTGGAGGGGGCTTAAGCCTGTTAAAGCCCCCCTAGTAGATTCGCCATGGCTGTTGTCGCTGCTCCCATAGCAGAGCCGACATGACCTTCTCAATGATAACGGGAAGGGTTAGCTATAGGAGGGACGGGGACAGTTAGGCCATAGAGAGACAGTGGGACATTGAGGGTAGGTTGGTCGACCGCTGAAGAGAAGGACTGAGAGCCCTGGGCAATGACACTCGACGGCTGCCGGGAAGGGAAACCAATCCTTTCTGCCAGATCGAAGACATCATACTGCCAGAAAGAGCCGCACACCATGTCAGGAACACCACCATGAGAAGATCAGGGAAACGCTCACGACCAGAACAAACCAAAGCTCACACCTTCAACTCCCCTCATCGGGAACCCAAAACGTACCCAAGACAACGCCTCCAAGGAGGACATGGCATGCAACACGTCGACGTCACCCAATCTGCCAGGAACTTGGACTTTCATCCTGGGTAGTGGGTCATGGTTGAGTTGGGGACCTCAGGCCACCACCAGGAAGAAGAGAATGGTGCCCTAAGCCGTCGTTGTTGCCAGGTGGGACTGCCGACCAAGGTTTCCCATGGTCCCAAACAACCAACCAAGGACCCCACCGAGCAGGGGAGGAAGAGTCAAAGGGGCGGGCACAAACCTCATGTCTGACGGGAAGGGAAGGCTCCGCGTCGCAGCTGCCCGTCGCCACGTCTATCCTCACGTGAGGAGGTAGACGCTGGCCAGGCCCCTTGCGGCGGACGCCAGCCACATGGGCGCCATCACCGCACCAGCACGGGTGGCCGCCCGGATCCTGGAGTCCTCCACGCAAGCCTCGCGGCCCACCGACATCGGCGTTTTGCCCGAGCCCAACGACACCACCTCGGGTGCCTGCAACGAGGAAGGGGAGACGAAAAGGTGGCGGCATACGCGTTAACCCTAGTTGCCACCCGAGTCGCCCGAGAAGACCACGGGGAAACTTTGGATGCCCTGGTTTTGTCGATTATGAGCTGCGTAGTGCCTCCCACATTGTCTAAATGTTATGGAGCGCCCCTCCAAGTGCGTCCTTGGGGCCGCAGATATGACAACTCTGCTAGAGTTGTATAACCATTTAATTCTATAGAGATTGAAAGTTAATGTTGAATTTGGGTGGATACATAAGTGATGTCAACTGAGGTGCAAAGAAACAACATGGCGACCTAAGCTTTCCCAACACAAAGTCAAAATATAGGCATTCCTTAAGTCAACAAGACAAAAATGACCTTTAGCAACTTTAGAACAGAGTGTGAACTATTGAGTTGCAACATTCAGGTGGAAACTGTATATTTTTATGTTGGTTTGGGCATTGTTCTTCTTTTCTCAGAAAAGAATTTTCAAGTAAAATTCTAAGATATGTTATGATTACTTCGAACCTGTCTGGATCTCTCTGCTCCACAACTCCGCTCCATGGAACGGTGCCAAACGCTCTAACTCCGCAGAGTCTAAAGCGCGGAGTGGGGCAGGATGCAATTTCAATTTTCTGGAGCGGCTAAAACGAGCTCCGCATATCCTAAAAAATGAAGGAGTTCGTAGAGAAATTACAGCAAATTGCCACCTATAAGTGGAACATGCCGGTTCATGCGATAGTATCTCTCCTGCTCGTATGTTTTCCGCTCTATAATTTTTCTTGGGCCAGCTTTTTCACACGAAAAGCCCGGTTAAGCGAAGGGAACCAGAGTTCAGCTCCAAACACGCGGTATTTAAAGATTTGGGGGAGAGCTAGGCTATTGCCGGAAACGGCCCTACATAGGTTTTTATCATCAGGCATTTATAAGCCTTTTCAATTTCCTATACAGGAGACTGCTCAAGCACATTATTGCAAGTTCGAGCGAGGCTTGCTATGGCACGTGGGAGCATAGTGACTCCAAAAGGACCAGGCGAACATTTTCGCTAAATTCACGTGCTCATCTTCGTAACACAAACGAAACACAGAGAAAAAAACGGCTATAATTATATAATACACTGTTGGTAGCGGAACCTTCGGCCTGATATTTTGCCAATGCGCTTTTGTTATCACACAAACACCTGTCAACACATCGCTTTTGATCCTCCAGCACGTTGTGGGGTGCTATATCGGAAGGGAACTTGAGCCGTGTCCTGGTGCATGTGTTGCATTCGTTTGCCGTGGAATAATTGTTTCTTTATTGCTTGTACGATCTGAGGACTATGAGCACAGTTCTTGAAATAACGAACTGGGAAGCAACATACCTGGATATGATCTGCCAGATTAAAAAGATGCAGATTGATTTCCCTGTCATGCGCTGTGGCTGCACCAGCTAGACCCCCCTCACCACATGACACTTATTTTCATCACATTCTGCAGTGTTTGTGTCCATGGATCTGCAGTGCTCCTGCCTTGCTCCGTGAAAAATAAGAGTGTGTGTCTCGTAGAAAAACCACATGTTTTCCTAGAAAAAATGAACAAAGAACTCCAGATATTTGGCTTAGTACTAGTAAACTGAAACATTCAACAAGATGCATTTGTTTGCTGAGGCAGCGTCTCATTCTCGTATCAGAAAAAATATTAGACAATAATATTTTCACGGCGGGACCGGCAACTAAGAAACAAGAAGCAACAGCAGACAGACATAGTAGTTTCTTCAATAGCACCGCCCACGCACACTGAGTAATTAACAAACCAACTAATGTGCTCCTATACATATGGCCGTCGAACCAATGACCATCGATCGGACAATCATGTCAAGTGTGTATTTTTTTTTTTCAAAAAGGGGGGACTCCACCGGCCTCTGCATCAGAACGATGAATCGGCCACATTGATAAATAAAATAGTTCAACAAGGTCTTAAAGTCGTGAAACAAATAAAAGACTGCTCACAGAGAGCCTCAACGCCAAATAATAACAAGGCCATAAAGTCACAACAGTGGCAAAATAAAGATAGGAAAAACTAATCGTCTATCCATTACATGACCGCCATCCAAAACGGTTGAAGATATCCCGCGTAACCTCTCCCACCGGAGAGATCCAGTAACCAAACGGCTCTGGCCTCCATCGTCATGTGTGTATGCCTTGAGCAGCAAGCTAAGTGTTTTCTCCTTTCTCCGCGTTTACTTACTCAAAAGCACTTACCGCTGCAGGACATCGCCATCACAACTTTTTTTCTTTCAAGAAGGGGAGAATCTTATTTAAAAGATTATTTACGTTTTAACCATTTCCCCTCTGTGAATTAGGGGAATACATGAAGCACCCGAAAGAGCTCGTGATTTCATCTTAGTGCTTGTACAGTCAGTTTAATTGAGAATCACTGACATGGAATGCTTGCTCAGGAACATATCCAGTGATAGACGTCTTACATGATTTGGCTAACAACGTGATTACGATTGTCAGCAGTCATGTTCCATGTCGTAAACCATACATTTTCTTGTTACCGGTCATAGTGCTCCAACTAGCTGCAGGGTCATGATTTAATGAAGTTTCCAAGTTCTGGAAGTTGACATAGCATTGAATTAAGGTTAAACACTGCTATTCAAATATTTTCATATTTCGCATCAGTTGTCCCTATAATGGTGGATTGTCGATGTGTCCTAGTGGTGGTAGCTATGTATATTTCACTTGATTTGTACACCATTTATGCATGCCGCGTGCATTGTGGTTATTATGTTCCACAATTTATAACTAAACAACTGCTATTATAGCAAGTTACTTTGGTTTGTTTATTAGCTTTGGTTGGCTTCCATGTAAAGTTCTCTTTTCCAATCAACATGTCACTTGAGATGATCATTGGAAGAAGGAAGCCATCCGTAATACCAACCAGAAAAAGACATGATTCATGGTGGGTTTTGATGCATCACTGGTTCCGGTCATCAGTTGATTGAAAAAATCACTCATGTGCTAACACACAAATGCATGCATCATGGTCTACCTGAAACCATCCTGTCTCTACAATTGTGTCCACATAGACTGACAGGGGCGCATTACGCCTTAGACATTAACGTACATAATCTATGTACATTTGTGATATAAATTGTTATCATCAGGATCATAGTAGTATAGTAGCTAGCAACACTAACAAGAAATTTTCTGATTGGAATTTGGAAGTAATTAGCATGCATGTGTGTCTACAGTGTGGTGAGCCCTCACCAGAAGATAGCATAGCTCCTAGTAGCTAGCTAGTGAATTTGGTTAGAAGGTCACTAATCATTCATAGTCACCTAATCTGTCCGGTAAGCGCGGTGTTTGGCGCGTGTCATGTGAAAATCTATTTCTTAATCTAAGCGCGAATCGTTCGAGCAGATTAAAGGGGATGGTCAATCATGGGTTGATTGTCCATTTGCTGGCCTGACGTTTGTGTTCAGTGCTGATTGATGCTGCTTTGGTTGTTTATTCAACTAGTAGAAAACAGGACTTTGGTGAGGCCAGGATAAGGGCTTATAATCCCGGTTCACTCACAACACGGCGACCAAAGGGTGCATCAGTCCCAGTTCGTGAGGCCAGGGCGACGCGGGCCTCGAGGGCCATGGTCCCGGTTCGTCTGTCTGACCTCTTGGTCCGGTCCAGACATGAACCGGACCAATGGGCCTCGCTCCTGGCCACAGCCTTTAGTCCCGGTTTGTGTGGCTGAAACCGGGACCAAATGTAGTCCTTTAGTCCCAGGTTTTAGCCAAAACCGGACTAAAGAGAGGCCTATATATACCCCCGCCCCTGCCACGCGAGCAGAGCCACTGCTCTGTTTTTGGCCGGCCGTTGGGAGAGCTTGTGGTGCTCTAGCTCACTCCTCATATGCACATGAGGTTCGTTGAAATGCCCGAGCCACACTTAAGCTTCTCCTCTCGAAGCTCCTGTTCGAAGCTCCATTTTCCTCAAGATTTGTTAGGTTGGCGGTCCGTCCTGTCCCGTCCCGTCCTCACGCGCGATCGCCCGCCGAACGCCATCTCATCGCCGGCACCACCGTGGTGAGCCTCTTGTTCTTATCTTCTTTCTAAAAGAAAAAAAATTACTTGTAAGATTTAGATAGATACTTGTATAATTTTCTTACTTTATTATGTTTTGTATTATATAGTGCAATGGTTTTGGTATCCGCCTCCGTGGCCTCGTCCGTGTCTAGGATTCGTATGTGGTATATATTAGCCTTTTGAATTATTTGTTTCATTTAGTGTGTATGACAATTATGCCCGACCAACGTGACATAGATGTTTTTATATAGGAGGTATGTGAAACCAGAAATTCCAACCGACCCTATGTTGAGAGGTTTAAATTTAGTTGAAAAAGAAAACAATACTTGAAGAAAAAATTGAAAAGAATTGAGGAGGAGAGATGAGATTGGAGTTGCATGTTGCGGATGTCGTCGTGTGATCACAAGATCAAGATGGATGCAATGACGCTGAAGATTAGAAAGATTAGAAAATATGCCATTCAACTGAGGCTTGGTATCATTATGCCGTTGGATCAATTGTTACCTTAGTGTGCGATTATGATCGATTTGTTGTTGCATTCAAAGTTTTACATAGTTTCAATGTATCGTTTATAGATGCTCTGGAGAGCTATTGTTGTTCAAATGAGAACTAGTATACTTGGTTGTAGTGTGATGATGAAATTCTATTAATTTAGTCACTTCTCTATTCATGATGTTCTGTAATAGTTTTGACACACTTAATTATATATAATTGCACGCAGATGAACCGGCAATGGATGTCCGTAACAGACGCACTCCGAGTACATTAAGAGCGTGCATAAATTTCTCGAAGTGGCTGAGGCAAACAAGCAGAATGGTTTTATGTGTTGTCCATGCCCTATCTGTGGGAATACGAAAGTCTTACTTGACTCGAAAACCCTTCGCATCCACCTGCTTGAGAAGGGTTCAGCCACACTATAAGTTTGGACCAAGCACGGAGAAAGAGGGGTTATGATGGAAGACAACGAAGAAGAAGAGGAAGATGACAACTATGTGCCCCCTGAATTACGGTGATGCTTCAACGGGAGAAGCTGAAGATCAAGAGGAACCAGAAGATGTGCCCGATGGGATCTTCGCCGGGTCATGTTGATGCAAAGAGACAATGCGAAAGTGAAAAGGAGAAGTTGAAGTTCGACTTGCATGTTAGAGGATACAAAAAAGGGTCCTGATCTCGGAATTCGAGATGAAGGATTTGGGTAAAACCAAGTTCTGTCTAGGTCTGCGACTTGAACATTCCCCTGATGGGATTCTAGTGCACCAGTCGGCCTACACCCAGAAGGTGTTGGAAAGATTTGGATTTGTTAAGGCATATCCTTCTAAGACCCCGATGGTCGGGAGATCTTTACAGCCAGACAAGGACCCGCTCAGGCCCAAGGAAGAGGGGGAGGAAACTCTGGGACCAGAGGTTCCTTACCTGAGTGCAGTTGGAGCACTCATGTACCTCGCAAATTGTACATGGCCAGACATTGCGTTCACTGTCAGTTTGCTTGCTAGGTACAGTTATGAACCTACCAAGAGACATTGGAAAGGTGTCAAGGACGTCATCCGTTACCTGCAAGAGACCAAAGATCTTGGCTTGTTTTATAGAAGGAATCAAGACCTATCTTGGCTTGTTTTATAGAAGGAATGAAGACCTATCTCTTATAGGCTCTGCTGATGCTGGGTACCTATCGGACCCGCATGATTGCAAATCACATTCTGGATATGTTTTCCTTTGTGGTGGAACTGCGTTTCCTGGAAATCATCCAAGAAAACTCTTGTGTCGACTTCCACGAACCACTCGGAAATCATGGCACTATTCGAAGCATCAAAAGAATGTGTATCGCTTCGACGGATGATCGGCCACATTCAACAGACGTGTGGGCTGAACATCGTACAAACCCCTACCATTATCTATGAAGATAATGCTGCTTGTGTTGCACATGTCCAGATGGGTTATGTGAAGAGTAACCTCACAAAGCATATTAGTCCCAAGTTCTTCTATGCACATGAGCTACATCAGTTGAACGAGGTGAGAATTTTGCATACTAAGTCCTGTGACAATCTTGCTGATATGTTCACTAAATCATTACCGGCATCAACCTTCGAGAGGTGTGTGCGTGGAATCGGTATGATGAGACTTAGAGAGATGCAAGGTTTAGGGGGAGAAACTTCACAAACTCGTCGTTAAAATCTCGATCCTGATGATCGAGTACTCAACTAGATGGTTGAGTGGATTGTACTCTTTTTCCATTGAGTGAGTTTTCCTGATGTTTCTCACACGAGGTTTTTGACGAGGCAATTCGTGCAATACAACAACGTATACTATGTGCTCTTTCTCCATATTTTTTTCACTGGGTTTTTCGGAGTTTTGAGGCATGGATATACGGATAATTACCCAACGGGGAGTGTTGGGAAACTGGCCCAGCTACGGTGCGGCGCGAGAGTCCCGCGCGAGGCGCACCTCTTAGTACGTACGGTTCCACACTTTACGATAAGTGGGTACTTATCCCTTGACCCCCACCCCTATATAAATAGATGAGGAGCAATCATTGTAACAGAGATCATTGATTAATAAAGATAGTCTCCTCGCTACTTTCTGTGTCCATCTACTTTGTGTGTTCGACTACTTCGTCTACGACGCTTGCTCTCACTCCGCAACCTCGGACCGGACTCGCCGGCGAAGTTGCGGAACAGGCCTAAGAAACAAGAGCAACAGACATAGTTTTCCCAAATAGCACCGCCCACGCGCACTAACTAATTAACAAACAAGCTAATGTGCTCCTACATATGGCCGTCGAACCAATGACCATCGATCGGACAATCATCATCATGTGTGTATGCCTTGAGCAAGCAAGCTAAGTTTTTTTCTTTCCTTTATGCCGCGTTTACTTACTCAAAAGCACTGATCGCTGCAGGACATCGCCACCACAAAAGTTGATCAACATGTGAACTAAAGGCATTGCATCATGATCAATGATCGGTTCATCAACTGTTGCTGGTTTCTTGGAGGCCAACCACCACCACGAATGCAACACCAAAAGGCTCTTAGTATTTCTGCTATATAATTCATCAAATGAATTAATGGGAGGTCAATCCAAATTACTGCGATTTAAGAATCTTATTTCCTTTTTCGTTCAAGAAGGTGAAAAATCTTATTTCGAAGAGTAGTTACGTGTTACCTTTTTCCCTTTGTGAATTAGAGGAATGCCGGAAGCATCCGAAAGAGCTCGTGATGTTAGTGCCGGTAGTGCCGGTTTAATTTGAGAAACACTAGCCTGGAATGGTTGCTGAGGAACATATCCAGTTATAGAGTCCTTTGCGTGTGGGGTCATGTTCCATGTCGAAAACCATACATTTTCTGGTTACGGTCATAGTGCTCCAGCTACCAGGGGTCATGATTTTCATAAAGTTTTCCACGTGCTAGAAGCTGACATAGCACTGAAGGTCAAACACTGCTATTCAAATATTTTCATATTTTGCAGCAGTTTGTCCTTATAATGGTGGATTGTCAATGTGTCATAGTGGTGGTAGCTATGTATGTTTTCCACTTGATTTGTGCACCATTACGCATGCCCACTGCATTAAGGTTCTTATGTTCCACACATTTATAACTAAACAACTACTATAATGGCAAGTACTTTGGTTTGTTTATTCGCTTTGGTTAGCTTTCCATGTAAAGTTATCTTTCTCCACTCAACATGTCACTTGATATGATCATTGGAAGAAGGAAGCCATCCATCAACACCACACTAAAAAAGACATGATTCATGGTGGGTTTTAATGCATCACTAGCTACCTTTCTGTGCCATCAGTTGAGAACTAATCACTTCTGTGCAAACACAACAAGTTGCATTGCATCATGTCTGGCTCAAAACATCCTTGTCTATATATACAGATTTGTGCCACAATTAGACTGACAGGTGCATGTATGCCTTGTGCACACTAATCATGTAATTAGCTAGCTATGGTACACGTAATGATATAAATAGTTATCATCATGAACAAAGTAATATAGTAGTTAGCAAACTAACAAGAACTTGCTGATCGGAATTCCAAAGTAATTGGCATGCATGCATGTGTGTCTACATTGTGTGATCCCTCACCAAAAGATAGCTTAGCTCCTAGCTAGCTAGCTAGTGATTTGGTTAGCAGATCACTAACTCATTCATTAGTCCTAATCTGTCTGGTAAGCGTGGTGTTTGATGCGTGTTACAGGCAAATATATTTCTTAACCTACAACAAATCGTCGAGCAAATTAAAGGGGATTAGTCATCATGGGCTGATTGTCTATTTGCTTGGCCTGACGTTTGTGTTCATGTGCCGATTTGATCTGCTTGGTTATTCTTTTCTCTCCTTTTCGGTGATCATGTGAGTTTAATAATGAGGTGGTAAGATAGGTAGGCTCGTGGTCGGCACACTGACAGCGAGACGCCAGGAAGACTACGTTGTACTGCCATCAGATTAATTTGTTAAGCATTGTGGAGTCGAAAGTGTTAATGTGCAAGTTAATATAGTAGAGATTTTCTAGCTCGAACGATGTAACAATGAATCATTGTAAAGGCGGGGTGTAACTAATATCCTATTGATATTAATGTATTGCCCTTTATTGAGAAAGACATATACATTGTGGATGCCAGCAATAATTTGACTTGTCCAATGGTACATTGTTCGAGAAGAGAACACAAATAAAGCACGGTCTGCATGCATGTGGCACACGGCTCTTTTCATTAACATATATACGTCCGCGACTGAGCGTGGGTATCAAGCTAGTTGTTTCTACGTACCCATCTTGTTCATGGTCTTATGGAGAACTAGCAGCTAGCCCGAGTTCACTGCACAACTAACCGGGCCATGTCAAGATCGACCGATCGACATTCGACAGGTTCTTTCCGGTTCGATTGATAATAGCTAAAGTGTGTGCCGACTTACAAATCTACGCCATGTTCAAATTGGCTTCTTTATAATGTTGGTGAGTAAGAGTACCTATTGAAAGTATAGTGTCATACGGAAATCCATGGACAATATCATAGGTCCGAGTGCCTAGGGACCTCCGAGTCCTCCACTCCATTGTGCCAGAGTAGGCACTCGTGAGCCATAAGGACGGGAGCTCACTTTCATGGATTCAACAGTTAGGAAAGATATGCGCCCCTTAATTGTGGTGTCACTTGATTGTTTTGTATCCACAAAGATAGCAACCAAACTTGAAGGACAAGAAGCAGAAGCACATACCCGTAAACCTAGCTCAGTAGATACGAAAATGGCATTTTAATTCTCTTATTGATTACTAAAGATATGTAGGCAGGACGACGTAGGGCTATTACACATTCAGAGGCTTGAAGCCATGAACCTAGGTAAAATCATTGTGTCACCTTCATCGATAATGAGATCTCTTCGAACACCACCCATCTCTCTACAATTTTTCATGAGTACATCTGGATCGTAAGATCGTCGGAACATTATTCTTCGACATACAATGCAACTATATAAAGCCAGTAGGCAGCGGCTCAGCACCACGAATGGTGCGCAAGTACGATTCCGAACGCCTCCCTTTCTTCCTCTCGATCTCGCATGTTGACTCGTTTTCTATTATGTGTTGGTTGATTATTCATATTCTTCATGCATGCAAAATTTTATATAGTGCTCTACTCTTAATTATTTCTTAAAAACAAGTAAGCCCTTAACAGATTATGCATGGTGGATGATGTTAACTGATGGTGCCCCCACTTGATCCGAACATACCTCCCACGCATGGTGGATGATGTTTCTCTCGTTCTCCAGAATGTGGCAACACTAATGTTGACGGTATTACTGTTGAATTGCCAAACAGTACTGCTAGCTCGCATGCATACATGATGAGTGTGTAGGGTTGTTAAGTAATGTAAAAGTGCCCTAAAGTGACTCGGACGAGACAAAAGCATCTCAAACCTTACGAACAGATAAACAGCATTTTTAACTTCCAAGATATATTAGCGTCTAGTGTGTGTCGCATAACACCTGCTTTCATTATATCAATTAACACACACATTGTATATCATCCGTCACTTTAGACTGACCGAGCGATATCCTGCGCCGTATCACCGAAATAGGCAGCAGGTATTGTATACAAAAAATTATAGTATTGTATCAAGCCGGCCATCTGAGCGTATTACAGTCACATATAAATCCTCGATGTCGATCGTCTTTCCTCTAATTAATTATGTCACCGCATTAGCGGCGAAAATATAAAGCATGCACAGGTCGTTGCTACTGGCACCACAATCAGTGACCTCACACGAGATATTTATGTATACAGCCCAGACGATTAGTTGTCGCCAAAGCATTGCATCAAGCTAACTCCAGTTAGTTAGTTTAGCTCACTTCCAAGTAATTTCACATTGTACGGTTTTCTGTGTGGAGTCTCTTTATCAGAATTTTTTCCTTATTGTTTACATTGTACGGTTTTTGCCAGAATTCATCTATGACAACCAACTTTTTCGGTTTCCTGCCTTCAGCCTTCTGTTTTCCATTTTATGAGATTTACCCGGGTGGTGGGGGTGGGGTGGGGGTGGGGCTGAGCTGCACTTGTACCATCTTTACATGTAGAATACATGGTATCGATCGACCGCTGACAAGCTCTATGACATGTCCTGCTCCACATTTAGGGTGATGGAAGGGTGCATTGCCATGTGTTGTTGCTGAACATGGGCCCATACGGTAAACGCATTCCTCTCTGGACCCACACGTGCCTGAGTGCCTCACATCCTGTAAGAACAATGGTTCCCATTTTCTAGGAAGTTTAGAGAATGTAGACATGGTACAGAAAAGATACTCTCGTTCGGCTTCTGCGAGGATAGTGCACACATGCGAAGCAAGAGTTCTGGTGTGTAGCAATGTTTGTGTGATTTCTTCCTTCAATAAGCAGGGTTCCAAACTGTGTAGGCACCCAAGAATGCACGTGCATACACTAGGATATGAAAACATTCCTCTAGCACTTAGATAAAAAAAATCAGTCTAATGAATATGTTAACTGTGAATCGAGTGAGATTTTGTAAGTGTCAATTAATTTAGAAAGGTGCAACTTCAGTTCACTGAAAAATGTAACTTGTACTTGCCTAGGAAAGTGCAACCGAATAAAAAGGTACTGAGTTACAACTGGATGAAAAAGCACAAAACTGCACAACTTACTGCATACATGTAAATGTCCCATGGTCCCATGAATCTCCTATTAACTAACACAAAAGAAAATAATACAATCGTGGATATCATGAACACACTTTCGCGGTGCGATTGTTAATGGAGGAGGCACACTGTCACACTTAGATACAAGAATACCTTACGTACGTAAGTGGTGTTTTACCTTTTGCTAATATCGCTACTACATTATTGACGCTCACCAATGTATAAACTAATGTAAAACTGCGGTTCCTTAGAAAAACGTAATGTTAGAGTGCTGAGAAAGGTGATAAGGAGAGCGTCAAATGATGAGCAAAAGATAATCATTTTTACTTCGGAGATTTTATCAGATTTTGTTGGTTGCTTACTCTGGTAAGTAACCAACCATGATGATTCCATCACCTTTTGATGATATCCTCCACCACAATACCAACAGCAGCAGATACATATAGATTACTAAGTGTGTTGGATTAGACGTGTATATTAGTGTGGTACTATGGTATCATATGGGACCGGTCATATCTAAGAGGCGTGGGTAACATATAAGTCGTCGAGGTTGATCTTGTTTGACGTCATTTCATGATCTAGTGAATCTAGAAAACAAGTGATAGGTACAAAGCATGCATAAGACGACAATAGAAATATGTTACATTGTAGGTAAGATAACTTTCATTACAGCAATATGCCAATATCCTTCTTAATAATATATATAGGATTAGACGGTTTTACTGTTTCTAAGGTACGGATAGAGTAAGGGCGTGGAAAAGAACAATTGTCAGAAGCATCGTGCAGTACACGGATAAAGCTCGGATTGTGTTGAGGAAAAAAAAATGGCATCCTAACCATTGCAGGAGCTCTGGCGGCGCACGAGTACAAACTAGAGAGAGGCGCTACCGCTGCCCGCACCAAGTGATCTCAACCATCATTACAACAAAAAGGTGACCTCACCACGTGAGTGTGAATATATACATACTAGTACTATTTACATTACAACCGACACAATTAGTTGTCGAAAGCCGATTGGCGGTTCCTAGCTAGTGACCGAAATGTACCCAGTAATCGACCACATTTTCTATGTGGAGCTACCCTAATGGCAATTAAGTACACCCTTTGTTCCTAAATATAAGATGTTTTGACAGTTCATGATGCAACAAACCATTCAACAGAGGGAAGCACAATGAAAAGCATTAATACATGAGATGCAAACCGGCCGCTGGACCGGAACTCCAAGATTTAGATGACCGATGGAGCTCGCGCGCCCTTTCTTTGAGCAATAATTCTACACTTACGGATGCCACCTACGGAATTTAGTTGCGGACTCTCTCCCCTGCCATTCTCCCACTAATCCGCCACCTGAATCTCAGGGTGGACCCCTTCCTCACCAATTACTTTGTTGCCATCTCATTCCGCTGTAACAACAATTCCGTAAAATTGGTCCGTGGATGTAGCAAAACTCTTCTTTGCGCCAATGTCCGGCCAACCGCGCATGCATGCATGCATGCCTACGCCTACGTGTGCCTTCGCCGACGTACGCTGGCCGGCCAAACACCAAAACGTTTGACGTTTTGAAATCCATCCATATCTATGCTCAACAGGAGAGCAAATACTGAGAGACGATCAGGAATGGACTGGGAAGAACGCGGGCAACGGCTCAAGCTGGCCCCACATGCACGAACACGTACGTAGGAACGTTAAATTAAAACTTATTAAAAGTGGTCTGAGTGACATGGACGAAAGCGTCTCAGATGATTACCGTAGGACAACACACACCTTTTTTTGTCTTACACATGCAACTTGCACCAGTGTGTGTCTAGCCAGTTTAATCTAACCCTGCTGGTTTGACTATTGCAGTAACACGCACGTCACATAAGAATATGATTGTCCGTCCCACTTGATCGATCCATGGATCGATATCCTCCGCCGTAAGTATTGCCGAAAGAGGCAGCGGCACTAGTAGAAAACAGGGTTTTGGATGAGGCCTGGGTAAGGGCATTAATCCCGGTTCACTTACAAACCGAGACCAAAGGAGGCATCAGTCCCGGTTCATGAGGCCAGGGCGCCGGCCGGGCCTCGGGGGCCATTGGTCCCGGTTCGTCTAACCCCTTTGGTCCCGGTTCCAAACACGAACCTTTAGTCCCGGTTGGTTGCTGAAACCGAGACCAAAGGTTGTTCTTTAGTCCCGGTTTTAGCCACAAACCAGGACTAAAGAGAGGCCTATATATACCCCCGTCCCTGCCCGCGAGCAGAGCCACTGCTCTGTTTTCTTGGCCGGCCGTGGGAGAGCTTTGTGGTGCTCTAACTCACCTTCTATGCACATGAGGTGTTCGATGAAATGCCCGAGTCACACTTAAGCTTTCTCCTCTCGAAGCTCCTTGTCCAAACTTTATTTTTCTCAAAATTTATGTAGGTTTGGCGGTCCGTCCTGTCCCGTCCCCATCCTCACCGCCGTCGATCGCCCGCGCCGATCTCGTCGTCGGCACCATCGTGGTGAGTCTCTTGTTCTTATCTTCTTTCTAAAAGAAAAAAAAATTCTTACTTGTATGATTTAGATAGATACTTGTAAAATTTTATTACTTTTATTATTGTTTGTTATTATATAGTGCGATGGTTTTGGTATCCGCCTCCGTCGTCCCTCGTCCTATCTATGATTCGGATGTGGTATATATTATCTTTTATAACTATTTGTTTCATTTAGTGTTTATAACAATTATGCCGACCAACGTGACATAAATGTTTTTATCTAGGAGGTATGTGAATCGGAAATTCCAACCAACCCTATTGTTGAGAGGTTAAATTTAATTGACAAAGAAAATAATTACTTGAAGAAAAAATTGAAAAGAATTGAGGAGGAGAAGATGAGATTGGAGTTGCATGTTGAGGATGTCGTCGATGATCACAAGATCAAGATGGATGCAATGCGCTTGAAGATTAGAAAGATTAGAAAATATGCCATTCATACTGAGGCTTGGTATCATTATGCCGTTGGATCAATTGTTACCTTAGTTGCGATTATGATCGCATTTGTTGTGGCATTCAAATGTTTTACATAGTTTCAATGTATGGTTTAATTAATTAGATGCTCTAGATAGTTATATGTTGGTCAATGAGAACTATGTATGAACTTTATGTATTTATTTTTTCAGTAATAACATTTGATCACTACTGTACTTTGGTTTTAATGTGATGATGAACTTCTATTAATTTGGTCACTTCTCTATTCATGATGTTTTGTAATGGTTTTTGATACACTTAATTATATATAATCCACGCAGATGAACAGGCAATGGATGTACGGTGACAGACGCATCTCCGAGTACATTAAGGGCGTGCATAATTTTCTCGAAGTGGCTGAGGCAAACAAGCAGAATGGTTTTATGTGTTGTCCATGCCCTATATGTGAGAATATGAAGTCTTACTCTGACTCGAAAACCCTTCACATCCACCTGCTTGAGAAGGGTTTCATGCCACACTATAATGTTTGGACCAAGCACGGAGAAAGAGGGGTTATGGTGGAAGACAACGAAGAAGAAGAGGATGATGATAACTATGTGCCCCCTGAATACGGTGATGCTACAACGGGGGAAGCTGAAGATCAAGAGGAACCAGACGATGTGCCCGATGATGATCTTCGCCAGGTCATTGTTGATGCAAAGAGACAATGCCAAAGTGAATAGAAGAAGTTGAAGTTCGATCGCATGTTAGAGGATCACAAAAAAGGGTTGTACCCCAATTGCGAAGATGGCAACACAAAGCTCGGTACCACACTGGAATTATTGTTATGGAAGGCAGACAATGATGTATCTGACAACGGATTTGAGAAGCTACTGAAAATATTGAAGAAGAATCTTCTAAAGGATAACGAATTGCCCGACAGTACGTACGGAGCAAAGAAGGTTCTATGCCCTCTAGGATTGGAGGTGCAGAAGATACATGCATGCCCTAATGACTGCATCCTCTACCGTGGTGCGTACGAGGATTTGAACGCATGCCCGGTATGCGGTGCATTGCGGTATAAGATCAGACGAGATAACCTTGGCGATGTTGACGGCGAGCGCCCCAGAAAGAGGGTTCCTGCTAAGGTGATGTGGTATGCTCCTATAATACCATGATTGAAACGTCTGTTCAGAAATAAAGAGCATGCCAAGTTGATGCGATGGCACAAAGAGGACCGTAAGAAAGACGGGAAGTTGAGGGCACCCGTTGACGGGTCGCAGTGGAGAAAAATCGAGAGAACGTGGGGGACTTTGTAGGTGACGCAAGGAACGTACGGTTTGGTTTAAGCGCGGATGGCATTAATCCTTTTGGGGAGCATCGCAGCAATCATAGTACCTGGCCCGTGACTCTATGTATCTATAACCTTCCTCCTTGGCTGTGCATGAAGCGGAAGTTCATTATGATGCCAGTGCTCATCCAACGGCCTAAGCAACCCGGCAACGACATTGATGTGTACCTAAGGTCATTAGTTGAAGATTTTTACAGCTGTGAAATGGAAAAGGTGTACGTGTGTGGGATGAGCACGACCAGGAGGAATTTGACCTACATGCGTTGCTGTTTGTAACCATCAATGATTGGTCTGCTGTCAGTAACCTTTCAGGACAGACAAACAAGAAATATCACACATGCATGCACTGTTTAGATGACACCGAAAGCATATATTTGAAATGGACTGGGAAGAACGCGGACAACGGCTCAAGCTGGCCCCACATGCACGAACACGTACGTAGGAACGTTAAATTAAAACTTATTAAAAGTGGTCTAAGTGACATGGACGAAAGCGTCTCAGATGATTACCGTAGGACAACACACACCTTTTTTGTCTTACACATGCAACTTGCACCAGTGTGTAGTCTAGCCAGTTTAATCTAACCCTGCTGGTTTGACTTTACCAGTAACACGCACGTCACATAAGAATATGATTATCCGTCCCACTTGATCGATCCATGGATCGATATCCTCCGCCGTAAGTATTGCCGAAAGAGGCAGCGGGTACATATACTTATCTGAGATTATTATATTATGTACTGTAGTACTTACTCCCAGTTTATTAAATCGTAGATGAGAACGTATTGCTATGTAGGGAGTATTGTACTGCAATATGTGACTGGTACGTACGGTTAACATATACTGTATCAGGGGAGGAGCACGTCGCTGCTTGCTAGTACTATCCCAGTTTTTATTTACTTTGCATATTAGCGTTGTATTAGGTCAAACTTTCTAAAATTTCATCAAGTTTATAAAAATAATATCATCCACAATCCGAAGTCAATACCGTCAGAATCATCATTCAATATATGTTTCTATCATATATACTTTTTATTATGAAAGTTTGTTTAGTTTTTGATAAACTTGATTCAATTTTATAAAGTTTAACTTAGATCAAAGCTAATATACGGAGTAAATAAGACCGGAAGAAGTACTATTACACTAGCCAGTGCATGCCGCACCAAGTGACCTCTCACACGTGATATTTACTTATGGTACCACGCGATTAGCTGTCGCAAAACCATTGCTAGCAGCAAACTAATTATGCTTTTTATATTTTCGGCAAGCAAGCTAGATTAGGCAGTTTAGCAACTCAAGTCTCAAATACCGACCCCTTTTTGCTCTTTGCATGTATGCCACCGTGGACGTACTGGAAGCCAAGTCAGCATGCGTGCCAACTCATTTCTGTAACGCGCTGAGAATTGCTGACCAGTCAACCCTACATGCCTACGTGTGCATGTTGAGTAGGCCGAAAGTGCAACCGCTGCACGTACGCGTAGGGCCCGGCTCTCGGTGCTGGTGCCAGAAAAGAAACTCAAAAGCGTTGGTAAAGGGAGTCAACAACAAACAAGGCACTGCCGACCTTCACCACACCTCCTAAAAAGTAAGCAAGGAGTCTATTGTATTTGATTCGGTGTCAAGAGCTCAGTGGCTCCAAGTTTTACTTTATTTTCAGTGTTTCTAAGTTGTCAACACCGGGCCATGCTTGTGAGAAATATAATATCCAACTAGCAAAGTACGTAACAAACACTACACCTCTTCGTAACAATTCAAGGATCAAATGCTTGTATTTTTCTTTTTCATTAAAAAAAATTCAAATATATTATAAAAAATTCACCCAAAGTACGAAGCATCTGAAACATAATAAAAACTACATCGAGGTTCATAAACCACTGAACGACCACTACTGTCATTGGAATGAGCCGCCGACGTGCCGTTATCAGTGGCGAATCCACAGAGAAAATGGAGGGTGGGCTGGGCTACCTATTTCATGCGAATATATGTTGTGTTGGGCTGACAAATGGCTGGATTGGGCCTTTAAACTAGTAGTAAAAACTAATTTTGCA
Source organism: Thinopyrum elongatum (assembly GCA_011799875.1). Taxonomy (NCBI): domain Eukaryota; kingdom Viridiplantae; phylum Streptophyta; class Magnoliopsida; order Poales; family Poaceae; genus Thinopyrum; species Thinopyrum elongatum. The sequence goes on along the minus strand of CM022297.1, from coordinate 43,443,077 downwards.
AAGCTGGAGGGGGGCTTAAGCCTGTTAAAGCCCCCCTAGTAGATTCGCCACTGGCTGTTGTCGCTGCTCCCATAGCAGAGCCGACATGACCTTCTCAATGATAGCCGGGAAGGGTAGCTATAGAGGACGGGGCAGTAGGCCATAGAGACGACAGTGGGGCATTGAGGTAGGTTGGTCGACCGCTGAAGAGAAGGACTGAGAGCCCTGGGCAATGACACTCGACGGCTGCCGGGAAGGGAAACCCAATCCTTTCTGCCAGATCGAAGACATCATACTGCCAGAAAGAGCCGCACACCATGTCAGGAACACCACCCATGAGAAGATCAGGGAAACGCTCGACGACCAGAACAAACCAAAGCTCACACCTTCAACTCCCCTCATCGGGAACCCAAAACGTACCCAAGACAACGCCTCCAAGGAGGACATGGCATGCAACACGTCGACGTCACCCAATCTGCCAGGAACTTGGACTTTCATCCTGGGTAGTGGGTCATGGTTGATGTTGGGGACCTCAGGCCCACCACCATGGAAGAAGAATGGTGCCCTAAGCCGTCGTTGTTGCCAGGCTGGACCTGCCGACCAAGGTTTCCCATGGTCCCAAACAACCAACCAAGGACCCACCGAGCAGGGGAGGAAGAGTCAAAGGGGCGGGCACAAACCTCATGTCTGACGGGAAGGGAAGGCTCCGCGTCGCAGCTGCCGCTCGCCACCGTCTATCCTCACGTGAGGAGGTAGACGCTGGCCAGAGCCCCTTGCGGCGGACGCCAGCCACATGGGCGCCATCACCGCACCAGCACGGGTGGCCGCCCGGATCCTGGAGTCCTCCACGCAAGCCTCGCGGCCACCGACATCGGCGTTTGCCCGAGCCCAACCGACAACCACCTCGGGTGCCTGCAACGAGGAAGGGGAGACGAAAAGGTGGCGGCATACGCGTAACCCTAGTTGCCACCCGAGTCGCCCGAGAAGACCACGGGGAAACTTTGGATGCCCTGGTTTTGTCGATTATGAGCTTGCGTAGTGCCTCCACATTGTCTAAATGTTATGGAGCGCCCCTTCCAAGTGCGTCCTTGTGGCCGCAGATATGACAACTCTGCTAGAGTTGCTATTAACCATTTAATTCTATAGATTGAAAGTTAATGTTGAATTTGGGTGGATACATAAGTTGCATGTCAACTGAGGGTGCAAAGAAACAACATGGCGACTAAGCTTTCCCAACACAAAGTCAAAATATAGGCATTCCTTAAGTCAACAAGACAAATGACTTTAGCAACTTTAGAACAGAGTGTTGAACTATTGAGTTGCAACATTCAGGTGGAACTGTATATTTTTATGTTGGTTTTGGGCATTGTTCTTCTTTTCTCAGAAAGAATTTTCAAGTAAAATTCTAAGATATGTTTATGATTTACTTCGAACCTGTCTGGATCCTCTCTGCTCCACAACTCCGCTCCTGGAACGGTGCCAAACGCTCTAACTCCGCAGAGTCTAAAGCGCGGAGTGGGGCAGGATGCAATTCAATTTTCTGGAGCGGCTAAAACCGAGCTCCGCATATCCTAAAAATGAAGGAGTTCGTAGAAATTACAGCAAATTGCCACCTATAAGTGGAACATGCCGGTTCATGCGATATGTATCTCTCCTGCTCGTATGTTTTCCGCTCTATAATTTTTCTTGGGCCAGCTTTTTCACACGAAAAGCCCGGTAAGCGAAGGGAACCAGAGTTCAGCTGCCAAACACGCGGATTTAAAGATTTGGGGGAGCTAGGCTATTGCCGAACAGGCCCTCCATATAGGATTTTTATCATCAGGCATTTTATAAGCCTTTTCAATTTCCTATACCAGGAGACTGCTCAAGCACATTATTGTCAAGTTCCGAGCGAGGCTTGCTATGGCACGTGGGAGCATAGTGACTCCAAAAGACCAGGCGAACATTTTCGCTAAATTCACGTGCTCATCTTTCGTAACACAAACGAACACAGAGAAAAAAAACTGCATATAATTATATAATACACTGTTGGTAGCTTGAACCTTCGGCCTGATATTTTGCCAATGCGCTTTTGTTATCCACACAACACCCTGTCAACACATCGCTTTTGATCCTCCAGCACGTTGTGGGGTGCTATATCGGAAGGGAACTTGAGCCGTGTCCTGTGTGCATCGTGTTGCATTCGTTGCCGTGGAATAATTGTTTCTTTATTGCTTGTACGATCTGAGACTATGAGCACAGTTCTTGAATCATAACGAACTGGGAAGCAACATACCTGGAGATATGATCCTGCCAGATTAAAAAGATGCAGATTGATTTCCCTGTCATGCGCTGCTGGCTGCACCAGCTAGACCCCCCTCACTCACATGACACTTATTTTCATCACATTCTGCAGTGTTTGTGTCCCATGGATCTGCAGTGCTCCTGCCTTGCTCCGTGAAAAATAAGAGTGTGTGTCTCGTAAAAAACCCACATGTTTTCCTAGAAAAAATGAACAAAGAACTCCAGATATTTGGCTCTAGTACTAGTAAACTGAACATTCAACAAGATGCATTTGTTTGCTGAGGCAGCGTCTCATCTCGTATCAGAAAAAATAATTAGACAATAATATTTTTCACGGACCGGGACCGGCACTAAGAAACAAGAAGCAACAGCGACAGACATAGTTTTCTCAAATAGCACCGCCCACGCACACTGAGTAATTAACAAACCAACTAATGTGCTCCTATACATATGGCCGTCGAACCAATGACCATCGATCGGACAATCATGGTCAAGTGTGTATTTTTTTTTTTCGAAAAGGGAGACTCCCCGGCCTCTGCATCAGAACGATGCATACGGCCACATTGATAAATAAAATAGGTTCAACAAGGTCTTAAAGTCGTGAAACAAAATAAAGACTAGCTCACAGAGAGCCTCAACGCCAAAAATAACAAGGCCATAAAGTCACAACCAGCTGGCAAAATAAAGATAGGAAAACTAATCGTCTATCCTATTACATGACCGCCATCCAAACCGGTTGAAGATATCCCGCGCTACCATCTCCCACCGGAGAGATCCAGTAACCAAACGCTCCCTGGCCTCCATCGTCATGTGTGTATGCCTTGAGCAAGCAAGCTAAGTTTGTTTCCTTCCTTTCTCCCGCGTTTACTTACTCAAAAGCACTTACCGCTGCAGGACATCGCCATCACAACTTTTTTTCTTTCAAGAAGGTGAGAATCTTATTTAAAAGATTATTTACGTTTTAACCATTTCCCCTCTGTGAATTAGGGGAATACATGAAGCACCCGAAAGAGCTCGTGATTTCATCTTAGTGCTTGTACAGTCAGTTTAATTTGAGAATCACTGGCATGGAATGCTTGCTCAGGAACATATCCAGTGATAGAGTCCTTTACATGATTTGGCTAACAACGTGATACGATTGTCAGCAGTCATGTTCCATGTCGTAAACCATACATTTTCTTGTTACCGGTCATAGTGCTCCAACTAGCTGCAGGGTTCATGATTTTAATGAAGTTTTCCAAGTTCTGGAAGTTGACATAGCATTGAATTAAAGGTTAAACACTGCTATTCAAATATTTTCATATTTCGCATCAGTTTGTCCCTATAATGGTGGATTGTCGATGTGTCCTAGTGGTGGTAGCTATGTATACTTTCACTTGATTTGTACACCATTTATGCATGCCCGCGTGCATTGTGGTTATTATGTTCCACACATTTATAACTAAACAACTGCTATTATAGCAAGTACTTTGGTTTGTTTATTAGCTTTGGTTGGCTTTCCATGTAAAGTTCTCTTTCTCCACTCAACATGTCACTTGAGATGATCATTGGAAGAAGGAAGCCATCCGTCAATACCAACCAGAAAAAGACATGATTCATGGTGGGTTTTGATGCATCACTGGTTTCCGTGTCATCAGTTGAAAACTAATCACTCATGTGCTAACACAACAAATTGCATTGCATCATGTCTACCTGAAACCATCCTTGTCTCTACATATTTGTGTCACAATTAGACTGACAGGGGCGCATACGCCTTGTAGACATTAACGTATCATAATCTATGGTACATATTGTGATATAAATTGTTATCATCAGGATCATAGTAGTATAGTAGCTAGCAAACTAACAAGAATTTTCTGATTGGAATTTGGAAGTAATTAGCATGCATGTGTGTCTACAGTGTGTGAGCCCTCACCAGAAGATAGCATAGCTCCTAGCTAGCTAGCTAGTGATTTGGTTAGAAGGTCACTAATTCATTCATTAGTCACCTAATCTGTCCGGTAAGCGCGGTGTTTGGCGCGTGTCATGTGAAAATCTATTTCTTAATCTATAGCGAATCGTCGAGCAGATTAAAGGGGATTGGTCATCATGGGTTGATTGTCCATTTGCTTGGCCTGACGTTTGTGTTCATGTGCTGATTTGATCTGCTTGGTTGTTTATTCACTAGTAGAAAACAAGACTTTGGTTGAGGCCAGGATAAGGGCATTAATCCCGGTTCACTCACAAACCGGGACCAAAGGGTGCATCAGTCCCAGTTCGTGAGGCCAGGGCGCCGGCCGGGCCTCGAGGGCCGCTGGTCCCGGTTCGTCTGACCTCTTTGGTCCCGGTTCCAGACATGAACCGGGACCAATGGGCCTCGCTCCTGGCCCACAGCCTTTAGTCCCGGTTTGTGGCTGAAACCGGGACCAAATGTAGTCCTTTAGTCCCGGTTTTAGCCACCAACCGGGACTAAAGAGAGGCCTATATATACCCCCGCCCCTGCCCGCGAGCAGAGCCACTGCTCTGTTTTTGGGCCGGCCGTGGGAGAGCTTTGTGGTGCTCTAGCTCACCTCCTATGCACATGAGGTGTTCGATGAAATGCCCGAGCCACACTTAAGCTTTCTCCTCTCGAAGCTCCTTGTCGAAGCTCCATTTTCCTCAAGATTTGTCTAGGTTTGGTGGTCCGTCCTGTCCCGTCCCCGTCCTCACCGCCGTCGATCGCCCGCGCCAATCTCATCGCCGGCACCACCGTGGTGAGCCTCTTGTTCTTATCTTCTTTCTAAAAGAAAAAAAAATTACTTGTAAGATTTAGATAGATACTTGTATAATTTTCTTACTTTTATTATTGTTTGTTATTATATAGTGCAATGGTTTTGGTATCCGCCTCCGTCGGCCCTCGTCCTGTCTATGATTCGTATGTGGTATATATTATCTTTTATAATTATTTGTTTCATTTAGTGTGTATGACAATTATGCCGACCAACGTGACATAGATGTTTTTATATAGGAGGTATGTGAACCAGAAATTCCAACCGACCCTATTGTTGAGAGGTTAAATTTAGTTGAAAAAGAAAACAATTACTTGAAGAAAAAATTGAAAAGAATTGAGGAGGAGAAGATGAGATTGGAGTTGCATGTTGCGGATGTCGTCGGTGATCACAAGATCAAGATGGATGCAATGCGCTTGAAGATTAGAAAGATTAGAAAATATGCCATTCATACTGAGGCTTGGTATCATTATGCCGTTGGATCAATTGTTACCTTAGTTGCGATTATGATCGCATTTGTTGTTGCATTCAAATGTTTTACATAGTTTCAATGTATCGTTTAATTAGATGCTCTGGAGAGCTATATGTTGTTCAATGAGAACTATGTATGTACTTTGGTTTTAGTGTGATGATGAACTTCTATTAATTTAGTCACTTCTCTATTCATGATGTTCTGTAATAGTTTTTGACACACTTAATTATATATAATGCACGCAGATGAACCGGCAATGGATGTCCGGTAACAGACGCACCTCCGAGTACATTAAGAGCGTGCATAATTTTCTCGAAGTGGCTGAGGCAAACAAGCAGAATGGTTTTATGTGTTGTCCATGCCCTATCTGTGGGAATACGAAGTCTTACTCTGACTCGAAAACCCTTCGCATCCACCTGCTTGAGAAGGGTTTCATGCCACACTATAATGTTTGGACCAAGCACGGAGAAAGAGGGGTTATGATGGAAGACAACGAAGAAGAAGAGGAAGATGACAACTATGTGCCCCCTGAATACGGTGATGCTTCAACGGGAGAAGCTGAAGATCAAGAGGAACCAGAAGATGTGCCCGATGAGGATCTTCGCCGGGTCATTGTTGATGCAAAGAGACAATGCGAAAGTGAAAAGGAGAAGTTGAAGTTCGATCGCATGTTAGAGGATCACAAAAAAGGGTTGTACCCCAATTGCGAAGATGGCAACACAAAGCTCGGTACCGTACTGGAATTGCTGCAGTGGAAGGCAGAGAATGCTGTGCCTGACAAAGGATTTGAGAAGCTACTGAAAATATTGAAGAAGAAGCTTCCAAAGGATAACGAATTTCCCGACAATACGTACGCAGCAAAGAAGGTCGTATGCCCTCTAGGATTGGAGGTGCAGAAGATACATGCATGCCCTAATGACTGCATCCTCTACCGCGGTGCGTACGAGGATTTGAACGCATGCCCCGTATGTGGTGCATTGCGGTATAAGATCAGACGAGATGACCCTGGTGATGTTGACGGCGAGCGCCCAGGAAGAGGGTTCCTGCCAAGGTGATGTGGTATGCTCCTATAATACCACAGTTGAAACATCTGTTCATAAACAAAGAGCATGCCAAGTTGATGCGATGGCACAAATAGGGCCGTAAGAAAGACGGGAAGTTGAGAGCACCCAATGACGGGTCACAGTGGAGAAAAATCGAGAGAAAGTGGGGGGACTTTGCAGGTGACGCTAGGAACGTATGGTTTGGTTTAAGCGCGGATGGCATTAATCCTTTTGGGGAGCAGAGCAGCAATCATAGCACCTGGCCCATCACTCTATGTATCTATAACCTTCCTCCTTGGTTGTGCATGAAGCGGAAGTTCATTATGATGCCAGTTCTCATCCAAGGCCCTAAGCAACCCGGCAACGACAATGATGTGTATCTAAGGCCATTAGTTGAAGAACTTTTAGAGCTATGGAATGGAAAAGGTGTACGTGTGTGGGATGAGCACGACGAGCAGGAATTTGACCTACATGTGTTGCTGTTTGTAACCATCAATGATTGTCCTGCTCTCAGTAACCTTTCAGGACAGACAAACAAGGGATACCACGCATGCACGCACTGTTTAGATGACACCGAAAGTGTATATTTGGACAAATGCAGGAAGAATGTGTACCTGGGACATCGTCAATTTCTTCCGACCAACCATCAATGTCGAAAGAAAGGCAAGCATTTCAAAGGCGAGGCAGATCACCGGAAGAAGCCCGCCATCCGTACTGGTGATCACATACTTGCTATGGTCAATGATTTACAAGTAATCTTTGGAAAGGGTCCCAGCGGACTATCTGTTCTGAATGACGCTGAGGGACGCGCACCCATGTGGAAGAAGAAATCTATATTTTGGGACCTACCCTATTGGAAAGACCTAGAGGTCCGCTCTGCAATCGACGTGATGCACGTGACGAAGAATCCTTGCGTGAACCTGCTAGGCTTCTTGGGCGTGTATGGGAAGACAAAAGATACACTGGAGGCACGGGAGGACCAGCAACGTGTGCATGAAAAAGACGGCATGCCTCCAAAGCATTATGAAGGTCCTGCCAGCTACGCTCTTACCAAAGAAGAGAAGGAAATCTTCTTTGAATGCCTGCTCAGTATGAAGGTCCCGTCTGGCTTCTCGTCGAATATAAAGGGAATAATAAATATGGCAGAGAAAAAGTTTCAGAACCTAAAGTCTCATGACTGCCACGTGATTATGACGCAACTGCTTCCGGTTGCATTGAGGGGGCTTCTACCGGAAAACGTTCGATTAGCCACTGTGAAGCTATGTGCATTCCTCAATGCAATCTCTCAGAAGGTGATCGATCCAGAAATCCTACCAAGGTTAAGGAGGGATTTGGCGCAATGTCTTGTTAGTTTCGAGCTGGTGTTCCCACCATCCTTCTTCAATATCACGACGCACGTCCTAGTTCATCTAGTCGACAAGATTGCCATTCTAGGCCCTGTATTTCTACACAATATGTTCCCCTTTGAGAGGTTCATGGGAGTCTTAAAGAAATATGTTCGTAACCGTGCTAGGCCAGAAGGAAGCATCTCCACGGGCCATCAAATAGAGGAGGTCATTGGGTTTTGTGTTGACTTCATTCCTGACCTTAAGAAGATTGGTCTCCCTCAATCGCGATATGAGGGGAGACTGACTGGAAAAGGCACGCTAGGAGCGGACTCAATAATATGTAGGGACGGGCATTCTTGGTCTCAAGCACACTACATAGTTCTACAGGGATTCTACCTTGGTGACCCCGTATGTCAATGAACACAAGAATATTCTGCGCTCCAAACACCCGGAGCAGTGTGACGACTGGATTACATGTGAACACATCAGGACATTTGGCAGTTGGTTGCAAACACGGCTCATGGGTGACAACACTGTTTCTGATGAGCTGTACTCGTTGGCCAGGGGACCATCTTCGAATGTATTGACTTACAAAGGGTACGAGATAAATGGGAATACATTTTACACGATCGCCCAAGATCAAAAGAGCACCAACCAAAACAGTGGTGTTCGCTTTGATGCAGCAACCAAGAGGGGAAAGGACACATATTATGGTTACATAGTGGACATATGGGAACTTGACTATGGACAGGATTTTAAGGTCCCTTTGTTTCAGTGCAAATGGGTCAATCTGTCAGGAGGCGGGGTACAGGTAGACCCACAGTACGAAATGATAACAGTGGATCTGAACAATCTTGGGTACACAGACGAACCATTCGTCCTAGCCAATGATGTGGCGCGGGTTTTCTATGTGAAGGACATGTCTAGCAAACCGAGAAAAAGAAAAGATAAGGAAGCGAATACATCATACGATGAGCCAAAGCGCCACATAGTTCTTTCAGGAAAAAGAGACATCATGGGAGTGGAGGGCAAGACAGACATGTCTGAAGATTATGAAAAGTTTCATGAAATTCCTCCATTCAAAGTCAAGGCTGACCCAAGCACCCTGTTAAACGATGAAGATTATCCATGGTTACGGCGCAATAAGCAAAGGACACAAGCGAAGAAAAAGTGAAGACTTTCTCTCCACAACTATTATGATGATGCCTTTGATCTAGAATATCACTGCAGTTACATGTGAAGAAATGAAATGCCTTTTGTAACAGATGAGTTTTCGTATGAAATCCTGATACTTCGAAAGAGATTGTCCATTTTGTACACGAAGTGCATCCAGCTTTTGCCGTAACCCTCTCAACTTTTTAGCACATGCTATGTGGGTGAAATGATGATACCATGCCAACTTTCAACCTTTTCAGAGTATATTTGTCATGCTTTTCAATTTCAGGGTCATTTAGCTTAAAAAAATCAGTAAATGCATGAAAAATACCAAATGAAGTCAGAAAGGATTGAAAATTGATGATGTTGCTATGAATGGTGCATTTTGAACACACAAAAAGTCTGGAGTTCAAATAAGTTCAAAAAAATGAAATCCCTTTGTAACAGATGAGTTTTCGTCCGAAACCCTGATACTTCGAAAGATATTGTCCATTTTGTACACGAAGTGCATCCAGCTTTCGCCGTAACCCTCTCAACTTTTTAGAACATGCTATTTGGGTGAAATGATCATACCATGCCAACTTTCAACCTTTTCAGAGTTCATTTGAAGTGCTTTTCAATTTCAGGGTCATTTAGCTCAAAAAAATCAGTGAATGCATGAAAAATACCAAATGAAGTCAGAAAGGGTTCAAAATTGATGATGTGGCTTTGAATGGTGCATTTTGAACACAAAAAAAGTCTGGAGTTCAAATAAGTTCAAAAAAATAAAATCCCTTTGTAACAGATGTGTTTTCGTCCGAAACCCTGATACTTCGAAAGAGATTGTCCATTTTGTACACGAAGTGCATCCAATTTTTGTCGTAACCCTCTCAACTTTTGAGCACATGCTATGTGGGTGAAATGATGATACCATGCCAACTTTCAACCTTTTCAGAGTTCATTTGTAGTGCTTCTCAATTTCAGGGTCATTTAGCTCAAAAAATCAGTAAATGCATGAAAAATACCAAATGAATTAGAAAGGTTGAAATTGATGATGTGGCTTTGAATGATGCATTTTGAACACACAAAAAGTCTGGAGTTCAAATAAGTTCAAAAAAATGAAATCCCTTTGTAACAGATGATTTTTCGTCCGAAACCCTGATACTTTCAAAGGATTGTCCATTTTGTACACGAAGTGCATCCAGTTTTTGCCGTAACCCTCTCAACTTTTTAGCGCATGCTATGTGGGTGAAAATGATGATACCAAGCCAATTTCAACCTTTCAAATTCATTTGAAGTGCTTTTCAATTTCAGGGTCATTTAGCTCAAAAAATCAGTAAATGCCATGAAAATACCAAATGAAGTCAGAAAGGGTTGAAATAATGATGTGGCTTTGAAGGTGCATTTTTAACACACAAAAAGTCTAGAGTTCAAATAAGTTCAAAAAAATAAATCCCTTTGTAACAGATGATGTTTTCGTCCAAAACCCTGATACTTTCGAAAGAGATTGTCCATTTTGTACACAAAGTGCATCCAATTTTTGCCGTAACCCTCTCAACTTTTTAGCACATGCTATGTGGGTGAAATATGATACCATGCCAACTTTCAACTTTTCAGAGTTCATTTGAGTGCTTTCAATTTCAGTGTCATTTAGCTCAAAAAAATCAAAATGCATGAAAAATACCAAATGAAGTCAGAAGGGGTTGAAAATGGTGATGTGGCTTTGAGGTGCATTTTGAAACACACAAAAAGTCTGGAGTTAAATATTCAAAAAAATGAAATCCCTTTAACAGATGAGTTTTCGTCCGAAACCCTGATACTTCAAGAGATTGTCCATTTTGTACACGAAGTGCATCCAGTTTTTTGCCGTAACCCTCTCAACTTTTTAGCACATGCTATGTGGGTGAAATTATGATCCATGCCAACTTTTCAACCTTTTCAGAGTTCATTTGTAGTGCTTTTTAATTTCAGGGTCATTTAGCTCAAAAAATCAGTAAATGCATGAAAAATACCAAATGAAGTCAGAAAGGGTTGAAATTGATGATGTGACTTGAATGGTGCATTTTGAACACACAAAAAGTCTAGAGTTTCAAATAAGTTCAAAAAATGAAATCCCTTTGTAATAGATGAGTTTTCGTCCGAAACACCTGATACTTCTTGAAAGAGATTGTCAATTTTGTACATGAAGTGCATCCTGTTTTTTGCCGTAACCCTCTCACACTTTTTATCACATGCTATGTGGGTGAAATGATGATACCATGCCAATTTCAACCTGTTCAGACTCATTTGCAGTGCTTTTCAATTTCAGGGTCATTTAGCTCAAAGAAATCAGTAAATGCATAAAAAATACCAAATGAAGTCAGAAAGGATTGAAATTGATGATGTGGCTTTGAATGGTGCATTTTGAACACACAAAAGTCTGGAGTTCAAATAAGTTCAAAAAAATGAAATCCCTTTGTAACAGATGAGTTTTCGTCTGAACCCTAATACTACTTCGAAAAGATTGTCCATATTGTAACGAAGTGCATCCAGTTTTTGCCGTAACCCTCTCAATTTTTTTAGCACATGCTATGTGGGTGATATGATACCATGCCAAGTTTCAACCTGTTTAGACTTCATTTGCAGTGCTTTCAATTCAGGGTCATTTAGCTCAAAGAATGAACTAATACAAAAATACATGAACTAAAAACATTTACAAACAAATTATAGCAAAAAGAATTAACTAAAAAGAATCAATTAAAAATTTTCTTTTGTCAAAACATTAATAGAAAAAAATATTTAACATAAAGTATTTCTTGTAGAACTATAATAGCAACTAAAATAACAAAATATGTTTGATTAAAACAACCCATTTAAAAATAACCTAAAATTTCCAAATGGAATATAATGATAAACACCACATATTAAATAGCAGGAAAAAAGAATCACTCAAAAATCTATTTTTAAAGTAAAGTTATTCACAAACTAGTGATTCACACAAATTTCAAAGATTCAAATTTGAAAACTAATGGCACTAACAGAAAGTTTATAATTTTTGTGACCTAAAGCAAAAGAAATCACTGAAAAACTGTAGGTAATTTAACTTTAAGTAGAAACAAAAGAAAATAAATAAAGCAAAAAACAAAACAAAAATACTGGAAAAAAATAAAAAAAAAGGCCGCCTACTGGGCCACCACGGCCTCAATACGACTAGAAACCCAACCAGCTAGTTGGGCCAAGATTTAGGCCCGCAGAAGGCCCAGTAGGCCCACAGGCAGATACAAAGTGCTTAGGCCCATAAGCCTGCTTTAGAGAGGAGCTCGAAAGCTCAGGCGCAACGCGCCTTATAAACAGGTGCGGCTCTCTCTCAATTAGCGAGGTGGGACTAAATGCAGGGTAACGCAGCAGAAAACAAAAAAATTCTGACCTATGCACCAGCCCAGGACCACTATTGAGACTGCATACAAGGTTTGATCATTTTCGTTACCGACGCGTAGCGCAGCGGAAGTAGAGTCGATGACGATCGGCGGTGCAGATCCTCGCAGCTAGGATTTTACAACCTCCCAACCGTGAGGATGTATACCCTCATCTTCCCTTTGGACAGTCCCCCGGACGGTGTCGCGGATAGCCCTTCGGGAGGACCCTCAAAACTCGGACGGTCACTCGGACAGCCCTTCGGGAGGACTCTCTAAACTCGGACGGTCACTCGGACAGCCCTTCGGGAGGCACTCTCGAGCTAAGACCGAAACTACGATCTCTCTACAGAGTTGCACACATACGGTGTCATCTATCCGGCAGGGCTTCGCCGTCCAGAACTAGTTCCCACCGGAACCCAGACAGCCTTTCGGCTCTACGAAACTATTTCGCGGGAAGGGAGAGAGATGTCAGATCATTGCAATGGCACTTGTATGTGAGAAGGGATGAGTTTTGGGCAGCCCCCTCACCTCCTATTTATAGGAAAGCCAAGGGGTAGAGGCAAGGGGTAAAAAGACCAAAAGGGGCTCAAGATCTTTTCACCCAAATGCCACATAAGGGTGTGTGTAGAACATATCAACCATGAGGTGGAAGGAAACCACAAGGGGGCCCCCCCACGCCACCATGGACGAAATTTGGTGCTGCCTCCTTTGGGGGGGGGGGGTTTGGGGAGCAGAGCAGCAATCATAGCACCTGGCCATGCTCCTATGTATCTATAACCTTCCTCCTTGGTTGTGCATGAAGCGGAAGTTCATTATGATGCCAGTTCTCATCCAAGGCCCCTAAGCAAACCCGGCAACGACAATGATGTGTATCTAAGGCCATTAGTTGAAGAACTTTTAGAGCTATGGAATGGAAAGGTGTACGTGTGTGGGATGAGCACGACGAGCAGGATTTGACCTAAATGTGTTGCTGTTTGTAACATCAATGATTGTCCTCCTCTCAGTAACCTTTCAGGACAGACAAACAAGGGATACCACGCATGCACGCACTGTTTAGATGACACCGAAAGTGTATATTTGGACAAATGCAGGAAGAATGTGTACCGGGACATCGTCAATTTCTTCCGACCAACCATCAATGTCGAAAGAAAGGCAAGCATTTCAAAGGCGAGGCAGATCACCGGGAAGAAGCCGCCATCCGTACTGGTGATCACATACTTGCTATGGTCAATGATTTACAAGTAATCTTTGGAAAGGGTCCCAGCGGACATCTGTTCTGAATGACGCTGAGGGACGGCACCCATGTGGAAGAAGAAATCTATATTTGGGACCTACCCTATTGGAAAGACCTAGAGGTCCGCTCTGCAATCGACGTGATGCACGTGACGAAGAATCCTTGCGTGAACCTGCTAGGCTTCTTGGGCGTGTAGGGAAGACAAAAGATACACTGGAGGCACGGGAGGACCAGCAACGTGTGCATGAAAAAGACGGCATGCCTCCAAAGCATTATGAAGGTCCTGCCAGCTACGCTCTTACCAAAGAAGAGAGAGGAAATCTTCTTTGAATGCCTGCTCAGTATGAAGGTCCCGTCTGGCTTCTCGTCGAATATAAAGGGATAATAAATATGGCGAGAAAAAGTTTCAGAACCTAAAGTCTCAGACTGCCACGTGATTATGACGCAACTGCTTCCGGTTGCATTGAGGGGGCTTCTACCGGAAAACGTTCGATTAGCCACTGGGAAGTATGTGCATTCCTCAATGCAATCTCTCAGAAGGTGATCGATCCAGAAATCCTACCAAGGTTAGGAGGGTTTGGCGCAATGTCTTGTTAGTTTCGAGCTGGTTCCCACCATCCTTTTCAATATCACGACGCACGTCCTAGTTCATCTAGTCGACAAGATTGCCATTCTAGGCCCTGTATTTCTACACAATATGTTCCCCTTTGAGAGGTTCATGGGAGTCTTAAAGAAATATGTTCGTAACCGTGCTAGGCCAGAAGGAAGCATCTCCAGGGCCATCAAATAGAGGAGGTCATTGGGTTTTGTGTTGACTTCATTCCTGACCTTAAGAAGATTGGTCTCCCTCAATCGCGATATGAGGGGAGGGACTGACTGGAAAAGGCACGCTAGGAGCGGACTCAATAATATGTAGGGACGGGCATTCTTGGTCTCAAGCACACTACATAGTTTCACAGGGATTCACTTGGTGACCCCGTATGTCAATGAACACAAGAATATTCTGCGCTCCAAACACCCGGAGCAGTGTGACGACTGGATTACATGTGAACACATCGGACATTTGGCAGTTGGTTGCAAAACACGGCTCATGGGTGACAACACTGTTTCTGATGAGCTGTACTGTGGGCAGGGGACCATCTTCGAATGTATTGACTTACAAAGGGTACGAGATAAAGGGATACATTTTACACGATGCCCAAGATCAAAGAGCACCAACCAAAACAGTGGTGTTCGCTTTGATGCAGCAACCAAGAGGGGGAAAGGACACATATTATGGTTACATAGTGACATATGGGAACTTGACTATGGACAGGATTTTAAGGTCCCTTTGTTTCAGTGCAAAGGGTCAATCTGTCAGGAGGCGGGGTACAGGTAGACCCATAGTACGGAAATGATAACAGTGGATCTGAACAATCTTGGGTACACAGACGAACCATTCGTCCTACCAATGATGTGGCGCGGGTTTTCTATGTGAAGGACATGTCTAGCAACCGAGAAAAAGAAAAGATAAGGAAGCGAATACATCATACGATGAGCCAAAGCGCCACATAGTTCTTTCAGGAAAAAGAGACATCATGGGAGTGGAGGGCAAGACAGACATGTCTGAAGATATATGAAAAGTGTTTCATGAAATTCCTCCATTCAAAGTCAAGGCTGACCCAGCACCCTGTTAAAACGATGAAAGATTATCCATGGTTACGCGCAATAAGCAAAGGACACAAGCGAAGAAAAAGTGAAGACTTTCTCTCCACAACTATATGATGATGCCTTTGATCTAGAATATCACTGAGTTACATGTGAAGAAATGAAATGCCTTTGGTAACAGATGAGTTTTCGTATGAAATCCTGATACTTCGAAAGAGATTGTCCATTTTGTACACGAAGTGCATCCAGCTTTTGCCGTAACCCTCTCAACTTTTTAGCACATGCTATGTGGGTGAAAGATGATACCATGCCAACTTTCAACCTTTTCAGAGTATATTTGTCATGCTTTTCAATTTCAGGGTCATTTAGCTTAAAAAAAATCAGTAATGCATGAAAATACCAAATGAAGTCAGAAAGGATTGAAAATTGATGATGTTGCTATGAATGGTGCATTTTGAACACACAAAAAGTCTGGAGTTCAAATAAGTTCAAAAAAATGAAATCCCTTTGTAACAGATGAGTTTTCGTCCGAAACCCTGATACTTCGAAGATATTGTCCATTTTGTACACGAAGTGCATCCAGCTTTCGCCGTAACCCTCTCAACTTTTTAGAACATGCTATTTGGGGTGAAATGATCATACATGCCAACTTTCAAACTTTTCAGAGTTCATTTGAAGGTGCTTTTCAATTTCAGGGTCATTTAGCTCAAAAAAATCAGTGAATGCATGAAAAATACCAAATGAAGTCAGAAAGGGTTCAAAATGATGATGTGGCTTTGAATGGTGAATTTTGAAACACAAAAAAGTCTGGAGTTCAAATAAGTTCAAAAAATAATAAATCCCTTTGTAACAGATGTGTTTTCGTCCGAAACCCTGATACTTCGAAAGAGATTGTCCATTTTGTACACGAAGTGCATCCAATTTTTGTCGTAACCCTCTCAACTTTTGAGCACATGCTATGTGGGTGAAATGATGATACCATGCCAACTTTCAACCTTTTCAGAGTTCATTTGTAGTGCTTCTCAATTTCAGGGTCATTTAGCTCAAAAAAATCAGTAAATGCATGAAAAATACCAAATGAAGTTAGAAAGGGTTGAAAATTGATGATGTGGCTTTGAATGATGCATTTTGAACACACAAAAAGTCTGGAGTTCAAATAAGTTCAAAAAAATGAAATCCCTTTGTAACAGATGAGTTTTCGTCCGAAACCCTGATACTTCAAAAGGGATTGTCCATTTTGTACACGAAGTGCATCCAGTTTTTGCCGTAACCCTCTCAACTTTTTAGCGCATGCTACGTGGGTGAAATGATGATACCAAGCCAAGTTTCAACCTGTTCAAACTTCATTTGAAGTGCTTTTCAATTTCAGGGTCATTTAGCTCAAAAAAATCAGTAAATCCATGAAAAATACCAAATGAAGTCAGAAAGGGTTGAAAATTAATGATGTGGCTTTGAACGGTGCATTTTTAACACACAAAAAGTCTAGAGTTCAAATAAGTTCAAAAAAAATGAAATCCCTTTGTAACAGATGAGTTTTCGTCCAAAACCCTGATACTTCGAAAGAGATTGTCCATTTTGTACACAAAGTGCATCCAATTTTTGCCGTAACCCTCTCAACTTTTTAGCACATGCTATGTGGGTGAAATTATGATACCATGCCAACTTTCAACCTTTTCAGAGTTCATTTGCAGTGCTTTTCAATTTCAGTGTCATTTAGCTCAAAAAAATCAGAAAATGCATGAAAAATACCAAATGAAGTCAGAAAGGGTTGAAAATGGTGATGTGGCTTTGAATGGTGCATTTTGAACACACAAAAAGTCTGGAGTTCAAATAAGTTCAAAAAAATGAAATCCCTTAGTAATAGATGAGTTTTCGTCCGAAACCCTGATACTTCGAAAGAGATTGTCCATTTTGTACACGAAGTGCATCCAGTTTTTGCCGTAACCCTCTCAACTTTTTAGCACATGCTATGTGGGTGAAATTATGATACCATGCCAACTTTCAACCTTTTCAGAGTTCATTTGTAGTGCTTTTTAATTTCAGGGTCATTTAGCTCAAAAAAATCAGTAAATGCATGAAAAATACCAAATGAAGTCAGAAAGGGTTGAAAATTGATGATGTGACTTCGAATGGTGCATTTTGAACACACAAAAAGTCTAGAGTTCAAATAAGTTCAAAAAATGAAATCCCTTTGTAATAGATGAGTTTTCGTCCGAAACACTGATACTTCGAAAGAGATTGTCAATTTTGTACATGAAGTGCATCCTGTTTTTGCCGTAACCCTCTCAACTTTTTATCACATGCTATGTGGGTGAAATGATGATACCATGCCAAGTTTCAACCTGTTCAGACTCCATTTGCAGTGCTTTTCAATTTCAGGGTCATTTAGCTCAAAGAAATCAGTAAATGCATAAAAAATACCAAATGAAGTCAGAAAGGATTGAAAATTGATGATGTGGCTTTGAATGGTGCATTTTGAACACACAAAAAGTCTGGAGTTCAAATAAGTTCAAAAAAATGAAATCCCTTTGTAACAGATGAGTTTTCGTCTGAAACCCTAATACTTCGAAAAAGATTGTCCATATTGTACACGAAGTGCATCCAGTTTTTGCCGTAACCCTCTCAAATTTTTAGCACATGCTATGTGGGTGAAATGATGATACCATGCCAAGTTTCAACCTGTTCAGACTTCATTTGCAGTGCTTTTCAATTTCAGGGTCATTTAGCTCAAAGAATGAACTAATAGCAAAAATAATGAACTAGAAAACATTTACAAAACTCTAATAGCAAAAAAGAATGAACTAAAAAGAATCAATTAAAATTTTCTTTTGTTCAAAACATTAATAGCAAAAAGAATTTACATAAAGTATTTCTTGTTAGAAACTATAATAGCAAACTAAAATAACAAAATATGTTTTTGATTAAAACACCCATTTAAAATAACCTAAAAATTTCCAAATGGAATATAATGATAAAACACACTAATATTAAATAGCAGGAAAAAGAATCACTCAAAAATCTATTTTTAAAGTAAAGTTATTCACAAACTAGTGATTCACACAAATTTCAAAGAATTCAAATTTGAAAACTAATGGCACTAACAGAAAGTTTATAATTTTTGTGACCTAAAAGCAAAAAGAATCACTGAAAAACTGTAGGTATTTAGCTGTAAGTAGAAACAAAAGAAAATAAATAAAGCAAAAAACAAAACAAAAATACTGGAAAAAAATAAAAAAAAAGGCCGCCTACTGGGCCACCACGGCCTCAATACGACTAGAAACCCAACCAGCTAGTTGGGCCAAGATTTAGGCCCGCAGAAGGCCCAGTAGGCCCACAGGCAGATACAAAGTGCTTAGGCCCATAAGCCTGCTTTAGAGAGGAGCTCGAAAGCTCAGGCGCAACGCGCCTTATAAACAGGTGCGGCTCTCTCTCAATTAGCGAGGTGGGACTAAATGCAGGGTAACGCAGCAGAAAACAAAAAAATTCTGACCTATGCACCAGCCCAGGACCACTATTGAGACTGCATACAAGGTTTGATCATTTTCGTTACCGACGCGTAGCGCAGCGGAAGTAGAGTCGATGACGATCGGCGGTGCAGATCCTCGCAGCTAGGATTTTACAACCTCCCAACCGTGAGGATGTATACCCTCATCTTCCCTTTGGACAGTCCCCCGGACGGTGTCGCGGATAGCCCTTCGGGAGGACCCTCAAAACTCGGACGGTCACTCGGACAGCCCTTCGGGAGGACTCTCTAAACTCGGACGGTCACTCGGACAGCCCTTCGGGAGGCACTCTCGAGCTAAGACCGAAACTACGATCTCTCTACAGAGTTGCACACATACGGTGTCATCTATCCGGCAGGGCTTCGCCGTCCAGAACTAGTTCCCACCGGAACCCAGACAGCCTTTCGGCTCTACGAAACTATTTCGCGGGAAGGGAGAGAGATGTCAGATCATTGCAATGGCACTTGTATGTGAGAAGGGATGAGTTTTGGGCAGCCCCCTCACCTCCTATTTATAGGAAAGCCAAGGGGTAGAGGCAAGGGGTAAAAAGACCAAAAGGGGCTCAAGATCTTTTCACCCAAATGCCACATAAGGGTGTGTGTAGAACATATCAACCATGAGGTGGAAGGAAACCACAAGGGGGCCCCCCCACGCCACCATGGACGAAATTTGGTGCTGCCTCCTTTGGGGGGGGGGGGCACCACCTTTCACACACCTTTATCTCTCACCAAAAGTGATTTTCTTCTAGAAGAAAAACCCAAAAAACACTTTCACTATTCATGAAGACATTTTTCTGCGTCCGTTAAATCCCAAATTATTTCTGTGTGCCTAGAACAATTCTAGTACCCACTAAAACAATTTTGAACGCATTCCGAAACAATTTCGGAACAATGTTTTTCTTCAGCAAAAAGCAACCAAAGCGGTTCCGGCAGCTCCAGAACATTTCCGGTTTTTATCCCAGAAAATTCCCAGAAGTTTCCAGAATGATTCTGGCACCCTCCAAGAATTATCAGGCATGTGCCGAAACCAATTTGACTTAATGGTATCCCCTGAAACAACTTTTCAGTTTTACCGGAACTCATCCGGTTACCTCTCTTTTCGGAACTTTTCCGCTGTCTCCGAAAACTTTTTCCGGAAACTTTCTCTCAGACTCCCTGTCTAGTATTCAGCAGATAGATGACCCTTAAGCATGTGACCCTATAGGTTCGGTGAAGTATAGACATGACCCGGAACCCCTTCCGATCAATGATCAACATCGGAGCTGTGGACACCCATATTGACCCCTATACCCACACGAATGAATATTCGAGTGAACGTCCAGTTGCCGTGTGCTATTCCTTTTGCTTCGCGATATGTTACAAATACCCAAGGTGAGACATGTTGGCATCCCTGTGGATCAACACCTTGTCCACTATGCCAGTTACCTCGTTACCGGTATTGTTCTCTTTTCTCGTTCCGTGTTCCGGCATCCCCGTGATCAAATCACAAAGTGTCTGGCAAGACGATGATGTATACCGTAACTCCGAGAGGGCCCAGAGATATCTTTCCATCGCCGGAGGAGCAAATACCGATCTCGAGCTATCAAGTTACTTGACACACTTTTCCATGAACCCGTAAGCCGCCGTAATAGCCACCCATTTACAGATGATGTTTAACAAACCCCAAAGTTCATGAAGCAAGCATGAAGAAACTCGATACTCTCATGGTCTAAGGAATCATGCAAAGGTTAACCATCTCTGTGTTATTAACCATTAACTTGTGACGTATGCATCTCATAGCATAACGTCAATTCGGGTCGATTCAACACAAATGTTGTACTAACATTGTGCCCTCAAAGTTGCTGCCATAGACATGCCTATGATCAGGAAAACAGAACCATCGTGCAACACTTGAGCTAGTCTTAGAGGCCAGACTAGGAATACATTTTACCGTTTATTATTCCACACGTGCATATGAGTCTTCCTCCGAGCCTCGTGTTATTGCAAACTCGAGAACCATAGCAGTTATAGCATGGAACATAAACATAATTATGAACAGGGAGATAATCAATAATATTTATTATTGCCTCTAGGGCATATCTCTTTCACAACTCATCAGACATTCGCTAAACTTGTAACTCAAATATTCCTTTCTGCAATCGAATTATAGAAACATAATTTTCTTGTTACAATAACTTCTATTTCATTTTTGAAAACCTTTCGAATGAATTCAAAAGATCCAGACTTACGTCTCATCAAGTAAATATCCATATATCTACTTGAGTCATTTCTGAAGATAGATAAATCCACTACTTGCAACAACATTTATTGAACTACACACATCAAAATGTATGATCACCAATAAGTTTGTTGCTCGTTCCTTATGGCCTGTGAACGGTATTTCAGTCACTTCACTTTTTGGAGGAAAGTTGCAAGTGTTAGATGATTCAAAATCAAGCGACTTCAAAATCCATCATAATGGAATTTTTCCATGCGGGTTTCTCCAATGTGACCAAATGCAGTGCCACACGTGTGTGGTATTCTGTTAGTCTTGCGACATTTAGTGTCAGTGTTATGGATGTATCATATTACCATCAATATTCATAACATACATCCCATCTTCGATGGAAGCATGGCCCTTCATGTTATTCATAATACTGAACAACAATTATTGTTTTATGAACAACTCTTTTGCAACAAACATTGTGCAATGGGCTAGAGTGTATGAAACTCTAAAATGAATTATGAAAGTAAATCCAGAGGTAATATATTATTATCATTATTCATAACATACATCTCATTCTCAATGAAAGTATGGCCCTTATGTTATTCATAACATCGAACATCAAAAGTTCTCTTATGAACAACCTTCTTGCAAGATACCTCATGCAATGGGCTAGAGTCTATAAAACTCTAAATGAATTATGAAAGTAAATACAGACAGTAATACACCGATGGAAGGTATAGTAACATTTACTATGTTCCCTGTGTATACCTGAACCTCATTACCAGCAAGTCTTTTAGGCCATAGTTTTTGTATTGAATTGCAAGTAAAATGCAATCGCACGGGTTTTTCTGTGATTAAACCACAATACCCAAGAATTAGTGATTAACATGTTTAACCATAACTGCCAAGAACTATATCTTTGACCAGCCTTCCATACATCAATAACTTGTATGACATTCATACATGAGCTGGATATTCCAGTCTTCTCTCTTATTGCCTTTACACTTCTAACAGTTTAACTTTCAGTATTTCTCCTACTCTCAGAAGAAGCACTCAACTTAAGAGTGGCGTTAGCCCCGGACTTCCTAGGCGTGAAAGTTTCACTAACACCCTTCGGACACTTCCTTTCTCTTTAAGTTGTTGTTTTATTCACCTTTCATCATATGATAGGTGTTCTTCTGGATCCCTCTCTAATTAGTCTAATGCATAGTAAGCACTTTACTAATGTTTTGCAAACAAACATTGCTTTGGATATCTCATATCTTTTAGGCTTTGTCTGTCTCTGAAAATGATTTTCAGATTCCATGAATATCACATAACTATCTAAACTTTTGAAGTTCGGGTCTCATGGAAGCAAACATATTTCACTTGACCGTAACGGAATTTTAGCTTTTGGATCGAAGGACGAGAGTCACATTATCCATAGCATTAGCGGGAGAATACCGAAAGTATGCGATAGGACAAAGTCCTTCTCGGCACTCTTGAGGACAATCCTCACATTACGTTACCAACCGTAAAGTTTTAACCAGATATTTAACAGCTATTCAATTTTAATAGGGAAGGTGGAAACGCGAGCCATTATTCTACAACTATTATGCAAATAACACTTAGACATTGTTCAAAATTAATTGCACTGAGAATTTAAACAAGTTAATTCTACAGTGCACTCCCACTCAAATCAATATCTCTCATAATTGATTGTGAGTGATTCAAGATCCGCATTTCAATTCAACTCCACGGTTCGAGATGAACTCAAATGGAGCGAACTTCAATCGGTAGGCAAACTTGCCGATCACATCTCTATGCGATTCTTGTTCATCTTTCGATGCGTGTGTTCCGAGCTCAGGACTGTCCTGCCTGAACGTCAAGACAACCAAGTGATCTCGCTGCGAGGTCTCAACTTACCCGCCTCACACATCCCTAATCGTTCACACCCAGGGAGATCCTGTGATACCCCGAAAAGTTAGGTGGCGTGACGGTGCTACACTTGGGAGAACACTAACTACTTGATATTTTTGTGAGAGATCACCCTAATAAAAGCGACAACCGCGCAATCAAAAAGGGTGCATCATAAGGGATAAACATCTCAGGCAATTCATAATAGCATGATATGGTATAGCCCTTTCTGACAGAGAAGTCTTGTATTTCTTCATCTTCGGCATTCGCGTCGGTGTTCACCTTCGCGAAGATTGCCACCACCTTGTCGATGCACCAGATAATATTGCTATCTCTATAGCTAATAAAATAATGCATTACAACAAGGTAGACACGCAGGTCTTTTAAAGTGACAATCATATGGCTCCAGCCATCATGCCGAATCATGACACGCAGGTCATGTTTAATCAATTTACATCATATAGTCATCCCATACATAATCAAATTATTATGAGCACTGCTATACCACATCACATGCACATGCAAACCCTCCTGCAAAACCAAGTTAGACGCCTCTAATCGGTCCATGCAAAAACTTGTTTTACGTGGCTTCTAAGGTTTTGAAACAAACCGAAGCTACCAACGTCCATCATCAAGTATGATAATTCAAGTCGCCAGATTAACTTCACGGGGTGTATGAAACACGAGATAATAAAATCTCGAGCCCCATACTGAACTTCGTCAGACGCATGACCCCCGTGCAGATCATATCTGCATTGCCCTTTCATCTGCGAAATATCCATCTTTATTTAACTATGGTGGAACCCTAAGAACTGTTAGCACTTCGTTGATCTGTCAATCAGCATACTCAGGAGCAGCATGAAAGGATCGCAGATTGCCAGAACTTTGTGAGATTCCACCATGCCATCAAGATTAGGACTATGCAAATTCAAGGGAAGCAACAGGAACATCAGGTAACAGATTTCATCTGCTACCCGCAGAAATAATTTTCAGTAATAGAACTCATCTACTACCTAATTATATTGTGCAACACCCATACATCTCTATGTATTCTAGACCGCAACCTGCATCTACACATAGCACGGCTCATGATGCCACTGTAGGGTAACGCAGCAGAAAACAAAAAAATTCTGACCTACGCACCAGCCCAGGACCACTATGGAGACTGCATACAAGGTTTGATCATTTTCGTTACCGACTCGTAGCGCAGCGGAAGTAGAGTCGATGACGATCGGCGGTGCAGATCCTCGCAGCTAGGATTTCACAACCTCCCAACCGTGAGGATGTATACCCTCATCTTCCCTTCGGACAGCCCTCCGGGAAGCGGTCGGACAGTGCCCCGGACGGTGTCGCGGACAGCCCTTCGGGAGGACCCTCAAAACTCGGACGGTCACTCGAACAGCCCTTCGGGGGGACCCTCAAAACTCGTACGGTCACTCGGACAGCCCTTCGGGAGGCACTCTCGAACTAAGACCGAAACTACGATCTCTCTACAGAGTTGCACACATACGGTGTCATCTATCCGGCAAGGCTTCGCCGTCCAGAACTAGTTCCCACCGGAACCCAGACAGCCTTTCGGCTCTACGAAACTATTTCACGTGGAGGGAGGGAGAAGCCAGATCATTGCAATGGCACTTGTATGTGAGAAGGGATGAGTTTTGGGCAGCCCCCTCACCTTCTATTTATAGGAAAGCCAAGGGGTAGAGGCAAGGGGTAAAAAGACCAAAAGGGGCTCAAGATCTTTTCACCCAAATGCCACATAAGGGTGTCTGTAGAACATATCCACCATGAGGTGAAAGGAAACCCCAAGGGGGCCCCCCCACACCACCATGGATGAAATTTGGTGCTGCCCCCTTTGGGGGGGCCCACCACCTTTCACACACCTTTATCTCTCACCAAAAGTGATTTTCTTCTAGAAGAAAAACCCAAAAAACACATTCACTATTCACGAAGACATTTTTCTGCGTCCGTTAAATCCCAAATTATTTCTGTGTGCCTAGAACAATTCCAGTACCCACTAAAACAATTTTGAACGCATTCCGAAACAATTCCGGAACAATGTTTTTCTTGAGCAAAAACTGCCATCAACATACATCTCATTCTCAATGAAAGTATGGCCCTTATGTTATTCATAACATCGAACATCAAAAGTTCTCTTATGAACAACCTTCTTGCAAGATACCTCATGCAATGGGCTAGAGTCTATAAAACTCTAAATGAATTATGAAAGTAAATACAGACAGTAATACACCGATGGAAGGTATAGTAACATTTACTATGTTCCCTGTGTATACCTGAACCTCATTACCAGCAAGTCTTTTAGGCCATAGTTTTTGTATTGAATTGCAAGTAAAATGCAATCGCACGGGTTTTTCTGTGATTAAACCACAATACCCAAGAATTAGTGATTAACATGTTTAACCATAACTGCCAAGAACTATATCTTTGACCAGCCTTCCATACATCAATAACTTGTATGACATTCATACATGAGCTGGATATTCCAGTCTTCTCTCTTATTGCCTTTACACTTCTAACAGTTTAACTTTCAGTATTTCTCCTACTCTCAGAAGAAGCACTCAACTTAAGAGTGGCGTTAGCCCCGGACTTCCTAGGCGTGAAAGTTTCACTAACACCCTTCGGACACTTCCTTTCTCTTTAAGTTGTTGTTTTATTCACCTTTCATCATATGATAGGTGTTCTTCTGGATCCCTCTCTAATTAGTCTAATGCATAGTAAGCACTTTACTAATGTTTTGCAAACAAACATTGCTTTGGATATCTCATATCTTTTAGGCTTTGTCTGTCTCTGAAAATGATTTTCAGATTCCATGAATATCACATAACTATCTAAACTTTTGAAGTTCGGGTCTCATGGAAGCAAACATATTTCACTTGACCGTAACGGAATTTTAGCTTTTGGATCGAAGGACGAGAGTCACATTATCCATAGCATTAGCGGGAGAATACCGAAAGTATGCGATAGGACAAAGTCCTTCTCGGCACTCTTGAGGACAATCCTCACATTACGTTACCAACCGTAAAGTTTTAACCAGATATTTAACAGCTATTCAATTTTAATAGGGAAGGTGGAAACGCGAGCCATTATTCTACAACTATTATGCAAATAACACTTAGACATTGTTCAAAATTAATTGCACTGAGAATTTAAACAAGTTAATTCTACAGTGCACTCCCACTCAAATCAATATCTCTCATAATTGATTGTGAGTGATTCAAGATCCGCATTTCAATTCAACTCCACGGTTCGAGATGAACTCAAATGGAGCGAACTTCAATCGGTAGGCAAACTTGCCGATCACATCTCTATGCGATTCTTGTTCATCTTTCGATGCGTGTGTTCCGAGCTCAGGACTGTCCTGCCTGCACGTCAAGACAACCAAGTGATCTCGCTGCGAGGTCTCAACTTACCCGCCTCACACATCCCTAATCGTTCACACCCAGGGAGATCCTGTGATACCCCGAAAAGTTAGGTGGCGTGACGGTGCTACACTTGGGAGAACACTAACTACTTGATATTT
This sequence comes from Thinopyrum elongatum, assembly GCA_011799875.1. Taxonomy (NCBI): domain Eukaryota; kingdom Viridiplantae; phylum Streptophyta; class Magnoliopsida; order Poales; family Poaceae; genus Thinopyrum; species Thinopyrum elongatum. Next base: position 43,416,670 of record CM022297.1, on the reverse strand, counting down.
TTGTGAGAGATCACCCTAATAAAAGCGACAACCGCGCAATCAAAAAGGGTGCATCATAAGGGATAAACATCTCAGGCAATTCATAATAGCATGATATGGTATAGCCCTTTCTGACAGAGAAGTCTTGTATTTCTTCATCTTCGGCATTCGCGTCGGTGTTCACCTTCGCGAAGATTGCCACCACCTTGTCGATGCACCAGATAATATTGCTATCTCTATAGCTAATAAAATAATGCATTACAACAAGGTAGACACGCAGGTCTTTTAAAGTGACAATCATATGGCTCCAGCCATCATGCCGAATCATGACACGCAGGTCATGTTTAATCAATTTACATCATATAGTCATCCCATACATAATCAAATTATTATGAGCACTGCTATACCACATCACATGCACATGCAAACCCTCCTGCAAAACCAAGTTAGACGCCTCTAATCGGTCCATGCAAAAACTTGTTTTACGTGGCTTCTAAGGTTTTGAAACAAACCGAAGCTACCAACGTCCATCATCAAGTATGATAATTCAAGTCGCCAGATTAACTTCACGGGGTGTATGAAACACGAGATAATAAAATCTCGAGCCCCATACTGAACTTCGTCAGACGCATGACCCCCGTGCAGATCATATCTGCATTGCCCTTTCATCTGCGAAATATCCATCTTTATTTAACTATGGTGGAACCCTAAGAACTGTTAGCACTTCGTTGATCTGTCAATCAGCATACTCAGGAGCAGCATGAAAGGATCGCAGATTGCCAGAACTTTGTGAGATTCCACCATGCCATCAAGATTAGGACTATGCAAATTCAAGGGAAGCAACAGGAACATCAGGTAACAGATTTCATCTGCTACCCGCAGAAATAATTTTCAGTAATAGAACTCATCTACTACCTAATTATATTGTGCAACACCCATACATCTCTATGTATTCTAGATCGCAACCTGCATCGACACATAGCACGGCTCATGATGCCACTGTAGGGTAACGCAGCAGAAAACAAAAAAATTCTGACCTACGCACCAGCCCAGGACCACTATGGAGACTGCATACAAGGTTTGATCATTTTCGTTACCGACTCGTAGCGCAGCGGAAGTAGAGTCGATGACGATCGGCGGTGCAGATCCTCGCAGCTAGGATTTTACAACCTCCCAACCGTGAGGATGTATACCCTCATCTTCCCTTCGGACAGCCCTCCGGGAAGCGGTCGGACAGTGCCCCGGACGGTGTCGCGGACAGCCCTTCGGGAGGACCCTCAAAACTCGGACGGTCACTCGAACAGCCCTTCGGGGGGACCCTCAAAACTCGTACGGTCACTCGGACAGCCCTTCGGGAGGCACTCTCGAACTAAGACCGAAACTACGATCTCTCTACAGAGTTGCACACATACGGTGTCATCTATCCGGCAAGGCTTCGCCGTCCAGAACTAGTTCCCACCGGAACCCAGACAGCCTTTCGGCTCTACGAAACTATTTCACGTGGAGGGAGGGAGAAGCCAGATCATTGCAATGGCACTTGTATGTGAGAAGGGATGAGTTTTGGGCAGCCCCCTCACCTTCTATTTATAGGAAAGCCAAGGGGTAGAGGCAAGGGGTAAAAAGACCAAAAGGGGCTCAAGATCTTTTCACCCAAATGCCACATAAGGGTGTCTGTAGAACATATCCACCATGAGGTGAAAGGAAACCCCAAGGGGGCCCCCCCACACCACCATGGATGAAATTTGGTGCTGCCCCCTTTGGGGGGGCCCACCACCTTTCACACACCTTTATCTCTCACCAAAAGTGATTTTCTTCTAGAAGAAAAACCCAAAAAACACATTCACTATTCACGAAGACATTTTTCTGCGTCCGTTAAATCCCAAATTATTTCTGTGTGCCTAGAACAATTCCAGTACCCACTAAAACAATTTTGAACGCATTCCGAAACAATTCCGGAACAATGTTTTTCTTGAGCAAAAAGCAACCAAAGCGGTTCCGGCAGCTCCGGAACATTTCCGGTTTTTATCCCAGAAGTTTCCAGAATGATTCTGGCACCCTCCAAGAATTATCAGGCGTGTGCCAAAACCAATTTGACTTAATGGTATCCCCTGAAACAACTTTTCAGTTTTACCGGAACTCATCCGGTTACCTCTCTTTTCGGAACTTTTCCGCTGTCTCCGAAAACTTTTTCCGGAAACTTTCTCTCAGACTCCCTGTCTAGTATTCAGCAGATAGATGACCCTTAAGCATGTGACCCTATAGGTTCGGTGAAGTATAGACATGACCCGGAACCCCTTCCGATCAATGATCAACATCGGAGCTGTGGACACCCATATTGACCCCTATACCCACACGAATGAATATTCGAGTGAACGTCCAGTTGCCGTGTGCTATTCCTGTTGCTTCGCGATATGTTACAAATACCCGAGGTGAGACATGTTGGCATCCCTGTGGATCAACACCTTGTCCACTATGCCAGTTACCTCGTTACCGGTATTGTTCTCTTTTCTCGTTTCATCTTCCGGCATCCCCGTGATCAAATCACAAAGTGTCTGGCCAGACGATGATGGATACCGTAACACCGATAGGGCCCAGAGATATCTTTCCATCGTCGGAGGAGCAAATCCCAATCTCGAGCTATCAAGTTACTTGACACACTTTTCCATGAACCCATAAGCCGCCGTAATAGCCACCCATTTACGGATGACGTCTAGCAAACCCCAAAGTTCATGAAGCAAGCATGAAGAAACTCGATACTCTCATGGTCTAAGGAATCATGCAAACGTTAACCATCTCTGTGTTATTAACCATTAACTTGTGATGAATGCATCTCATAGCATAACATCAATTCGGGTCGACTCAACACAAATGTTCTACTAACATTGTGCCCTCAAAGTTGCTGGCATAGACATGCCTATGATCAGGAAAACAGAACCATCATGCAACACTTGAGCTAGTCTTAGAGGCCAGACTAGGAATACATTTTACCGTTTATTATTCCACACGTGTATATGAGTCTTCCTCCGAGCCTCGTGTTATTGCATACTCGAGAACCATAGCAGTTATAGCATGGAACATAAACATAATTATGAACAGGGAGATAATCAATAATATTTATTATTGCCTCTAGGACATATCTCCTACACTAAACTCCCACCATGCCGCTGTGCAAGGCAATTGGTCCCGGTTGGTGGCACGAACCCGGACCAATGACCCCCTTTGGTCCCAGTTGGTGGCACGAACCGGGACCAATGACCCCCTTTGGTCCCAGTTCGTGGCACTAGCCAGGACCAGTGCCCCCCTTTAGTCCCGGTTCGTGCCACCAACCGGGACCAAAGGTCTCTGCTTCCCGCCCTTTGGGCTGACGAAAAGTGACCTTTGGTCCCGGTTGGTGGCACGAACCGGGACTAAAGGGGGGCATTGGTCCCGGTTTGTGCCACGAACCGGGACCAAAGGCTCTAATATATAAGCCAACACTTAGCGTTTTCCAGTCGCAGTTTATCTTCCCCACGACGCCGCGTCGAACAGCACGACGCCGCCAGGCTGCCGGACCGCGCCCTCACCGTCGCCGACGCGCTCTCCTCCCCGAGCCCTCGCCGATGCCCTCGCCGACGCGCCCTCGCCCTTGCTGACGCCCTCGCCGACGCGCCATCGCCCTTGCCCTCGTCGCGCGTGTGCGTGCCCCCCCCCCTGAGCCCACCGTCCTCGTCGCCGGCCTCGTCGTCGCCGCGCACGTGCATGCCCCCCGAGCCCGCCGTCCTCGTCGACGCCCACACCCCCGCCCTCACCATCGCCGCGCCCCCCACAGTGAGCCCCCCCTTCCCATGTCCCCTGCTCCCCGTCGCCGCTGCTCCATGGTCGCCGGCCGGCAGCACCGTGCTCTATTTTTTTCATGTATATGCCTATATGTTCATGTATATGTGTGTATATGTTCATGTATGAGATGAGATAGATAGATAGATAGATAAATTTTCATGTGTATATGTTCATGTATGAGATGTATATGTTCACTTTTGTATACAAACTTTGTTGTTTTTCATATGTACGAAAATGTAGAGTGAAAACGAAAACAAACATATAAGAAAAACCAAAGGAAAAAAATGAAGAAGGAAAAGAAAACCGCCCGACCCAGCCACCACCGCATTTTCATAAAGTTTTTCCATGAGTCCACGTCGCACCGAGCACCCGCGGTGAAGCAAGTCTTTTTTTTAAGGTAGTTTTTTGCTAAATGAAAATGTTGGCATCGGCTCTATCATCACGTTGGCATCGGCTCTATCTATCAACAAGGCCATGGGAGCACCCCGGTCCCCTATCATCAGGTTGGCATCGGCTCCCCGAGAGCTTTCCAACGGATCCGAAATCGTCTCGATCGGAGCTCTTGTGCTAAAGTAACTTCGACATGAGGGGGGACGTCGATCAACCCCCTCTCGCCCGGCCAACTCTCGAGTCCACCCAAACCGGAACTGAAAAAGCATTGTCGAGGCCACCCCAAACCCTAGAAGAGTTGTCGATGCCACCCAATTACCAAGTTAAAAGAGCGTTGTCGAGGCCGAGGCCACCCAAATTTACCCAAGTTAAAAGAGCGTTGTCGAGGCCACCCCAAACCCTAGAAGAAAGAGCGTCATTGTCGATCTATCGTTGCCGGCATAGGTCAATGGGGGAGAATGCATGGATAGTTTGATCTCCTGCATAGCGATTATTTTTTGCAAAGTGTCCTCTCCTAGAAGAAAGAGTGTTGTCGATCTCCTACCCCCTCCTGCCCTACCCGATAACTTCGACATGAGGGGGGACGTCGGACATGCATGAGAGAGGCGGTCCGCAACTAATCCATTGCTCATATATGCATATGATTCTTTGTTGTGATATTAGCTAGGTCTATGTTTGCCACTTATATATCCATCTCTCATGTTTGTATATTGCCATGTTGTAATATTTGCAGAAACTATGGACAGAGACTTGGAACAAGAAGAGTTGTTGGGGGATATAATCTGCGACGGAGGTGATCCCTTGTCGTTTCTCAACAACACCGATGGTCAGGAAGGAGAGGATGACGGCTCCGGTAATCCAACAATGGAGGAGGAAGGAGATCATGATGGCTCCGGTGACCAAATGGCGGAGGAAGAAGACCATGATGACGGCTCCGGTGACCGAACGGAGGAGGGAGCTGTTGCAAAGTCCGGCGAGGTATATATATTAATTAAGCCTGTGCTGACTTGATGCATTAATTGTTTTGGTATGTACATATATTAACACTTCTTTCTTCTTTTATAGCCCTCCGGATCGAGCCAAACTTCCGTAAGGAGGCGAGGCCCGAAGAAAAGGTTGCGCCAGGATGAAAGGTTCACGATCATAGCAATCGCGGACGATGGCGAACCGATTGAACCCAAGCGGACCAAGGACGCATTTGTACATCAGTGCGGAGCTATTGTTAGGGACAGCGTCCCGATCAGCGTCCAGCAATGGAATAAGAGTAAGGACGACCCCGAAGTTTTTTATGTCCAGGATAGACAGAAATGTGATCTTTGGACCTCGCTGATGACAAATTTCAGCCTACCACCAAAGGAGGATCCGAATAACCCAGTTATAGAGCCAAAGGTCAGGCGTTTGCTCTTAAGAAGATGGCAGATCTATTCAGGAACTGGAAGAAAGAGCTGAAAACAAAGTTTGCCGACAAAGGGAAGACTCCAGAATTCATCGGCCGGTATGAGAAGATAAGAGATCACTGGCCCGCATTTGTGGCCTACAAGAAATCGGATAATGGTAAGAAAAGGTCAGAGACAAACAAGAAAAATACTACAAAGAAGAAGTATCGCCATCACACGGGGTCAGGTGGCTACTACAAAGCCCGGCCATTGTTGGACAAAGCTGAGCAAGACCTGCTAGCTAAAGGGGTCCAACCAGCGACATTGAACTGGCCAGACCGTTCAAGGACTTGGTTCTTCGGGGTAGGGGGAACTTTGGACCTAGAAATAGGGGAGTGTCGTTGCACGGACGAGCAACTTGCAATACCCATCAAGAAGCTTCAGCAATATATCAGCGCAACGCAGGAAGGGACGTTCATTCCCGACAGAGAGAAGGACGAGCTGACAGAGGCCCTCGGGAATCCTAAGCACCCTGGACAAACACGAGACACACCAGGCTCCGTTCCGTGGGTTGTTGGGTTTGCCGACAGCGGTGGTTACAGAAGCCGAGAGAGAAAGAGGAAAGAGGAGGTGAGCGAAATGCAGAAGCTCAATGCAAGAATAGCAAAGCTAGAGGAACTTGCAGCTGCCGGCCAACCATCTCAGCGGCACGAAGATCCTGCCCCAGAAGCCACCCCACCATCTCAGCGGAGAAGCAGCGTGGCTTCCACGGAGCTCGTTCAGCCTGATTTCACAGCTCCTTGCTACCCCGTGGATGCTATCACGGAGGCTCAACATTGCGAGCTAATGAAGAAATGCCAGAACCTCACTTTGAAGGCGGCTGTCGGCTCTGTTGTACCTTCTCAAGCTGGCGGAACTTTTCACTGCCATCCGATTCCACATGGCTATGCTATTGTGACGGTGGATGAAATAATGGAGGGATTTGCGGAGCTGGAGCTTGACCACCCTACAGGTGAAGGGGAGAATCATATGGTTTATGCTTTGAGGAGTACCTGTCTGTGGAGGAAGGAGTACATCAAGCTTCCAAACTGGACGCCTCCTCCTCCTCCTCCTCCGGCGAGTCAGGGCACTCCGCCTCCTCCTCCTCCTCCGGCGAGTGATCAGGGCACTCCGCCTCCTCCGGCGTGTGAGGGCACTCCGCCTCCTCCGACACATCGGAGCACTCCACCTCCTCCTCCGCCTCCTCCGGCGTGTCAGCGGACTCCGCCGCGTCAGCAACGGCGGAAGAGAGACGCTGCCGCTCCGACGGCTAGCAGTACAATCAGAGGCGGGAAGCAATTCAGATACGGTCTATCTCTCAAGGCTCCAGAAAAGTTACCATATGAGAGGACCGACAAGGAAAACGCATACATCTGTCGTGCCCAAGTGAGGGACCATTTTTCACGGAAACCTCCACCTCCGAAGGAAACGTTAGATCCGGTGAAAGTGAAGCGCACTCTGGATACCCTTAAGCGACCACCACCGCCTCCGCCGCAATCCAACTATGAGCGCATTATTGAAAGGACATATAAGGAAGCGCAGCGGTCGGGAAGTACTTCCAGTGATGCAAGATTAGCACAACGAAGAAGTGGGAAAACAATCCCAGTGCGAAGCAATCGTTCCCCCCGCTCAGGGTGTCTAGCGATGTCGTCGCTAATCATCCGGGGCTAGTGCCCGGTACCAATCCTGCTGATTACCTGAGCGATGATGTAGAGTTTGAAATAATGGAGGTGGACATCTTCAGATACGAGTACGGGAAGCCTCTCGTCAAACCTGATCATCCTCCTCTAACAACGATGATGCGAAGATTGCATGAATGGTACATGGATACCTGCAGGAAGTCTGGGAAGGATACTTTGATGCTGGGAATTAAAGAGGAGCATGACCTCGTTGGAACTGAGGTGTTGCCAGTTCAATTTGTGGAGTTATTCCAGTTATACAATCAAGACGCCCTCAACAAACAACTCATGACTTGCTACTGTCTGTAAGTATTACTTCTGTAATTAAGACTCTATAGCTCAGCTCTTTCATTGCATATATATATAATTATCCTCACTATATTATGCAGATTGAAGATCGTCAAATGCAAAAAAGCACAAATCTATGACATTGGGTTCATTAACCCAAATACCATAAATGAATGGTCGGTTAAAAATAGAGTCAAAGATACTGAGGACAACTTACTACAATTGTTACTTCAAAATCAAAACAAAGGGAAAATACTCTTTACTTATAACTTCAAGTGAGTGTTACTGTCTTGTGCATATTCGGTTTCGCTTACTCGAGGTTATAGTAATGTAATTGATGAGTTATGCATGCGTGCGCAGCTTCCACTTTATTCTGCTAGAGATTAAGCTTGACCGGGGAGTAGTAATTTTCTTAGACTCGAGACGAAAAGATCCCCAGGACTATGCGGACATGACTGCAATGCTCCAGAAGTAAGTTCAATCGATCATTATCGCACCATATCGGCAACTTTGTTCATTTCTTGATATCAAGTAATTATTTTCTTTGTCTGACAGGGTTTGGAAAGAGTTCACCGGAATATTTTCGGAACTGCCGAGGGAGCTACGATTTACACACCCGAAAGTAAGTAGTACTAGCTAGCTCCGTGCATCTCCCATTTATTCTAGTTTCATCAATACCATTTATCATGCTTGATTATCAGTTTGATTGAACTATATTTCTCGTAAAGGTCTGGTGGCAGGAAGGCGGGAATAATTTATGTGGATACTACATTTGCGAGTTCATCTACAACGCGACCTCTCAGTGGGGCTACTCTGCAAAACAATATGAAGTACGTAAACAATAATATTCACAATTTTATTTTATTACCATCATTTGTATTGAGTTTCATTCATATATATGTATTGAGCCTCTTCTTTAAATTAGATGTGGCTGATGCGGGATGAACTCCTACCACATGATCGCATTCGAGCAATTCAAGAGGAATTGGCGGGATTCTTTCTTAACCACGTCATATATTAAAAGGGAGAATACCATACGGAAATTCAAATGGATTTTCGCTAGATGATGTCAGGGATCGTAAGAGATGTTATATTGTATATATGTAGTAGGTTCGGATAGATATACGAAAACTTGTTGTTCGACCAATCTCTCGGAGAAAGAGATGTCACTTCTCTCTGTATATGTTCATGACGATCTTGTGTAATTAATGGTTCATTTATTTGATTACTAGCTAGCGTGTCAAGTTCTCTCTATATGTGTAGTAGCTAGCGTCGACCAAGCACGGAGAAAGAGAGGACACTTCTCTCTATTAGCTAGCTAACACAATATGAAACCCCTAAATTAACCCTCCAAAACCCCCTAAACCCCCCCCCCCCCCTTTCAAAAAAAAAACCCCAGCTGCTGACGCGTAGATGCCATTTGCTCCCGGTTGGTGTTACCAACCGGGACTAAAGGTCCTCCTGCCTGGGCGCCCCGCAGCGGCCACGTGGAGCCCTTTCTGTCCCGGTTCGTAAGCGAACCGGGACTAAAGGTTTTGGGCTTTAGTCCCGACCTTTTTGTCCCGGTTCCAGAATCGGGGCTAAAGGCCCTCTGAAACCGGGACTAGTTCCATGTTTTCTACTAGTGATTTCTCTCCTTTTCGGTGACCATCTGAGTTGAAGATTAAGGTGGTAAGATTGGTCGGCTCATGGGCGGCCCACTGACAGCGACACACCAGGAATAGTATGTTGTACTACCATCATTCTAGTTTGTTAAGCATTGTGGAGTCCAAAGTGTTAATGTGCGAGTTCTTTAGTAGAGCTTTTCTAGCTCGACCGATGTGACAATGCAACATTGTAGAGGCAGGGTGTAACTAATATCATCTTAATATTAATATTACACTTCATTAAGAAAGACATAGACATTGTGGATGCAACGTTCAAGAGGAGAGCACAGATGAAACACAATTTGCACGGATGTGCCACATGCTCTTTGCATTAACATACGGAAGCTGGAAGAAGGATACATTTGTTAGGTTAATTATTAGGGGAAGTTCTATGCATGAAGTAACGAATGAAGAATACACCAGCTCCCCTAGGTTAACTAATGTAGAAGTGACCAGGCAAAATAAAACTAATGCAAGTTGTGTCCTGGGTAAGAAAAAAAGTAACATCAAGGCGACGAAAAAAACGTCAAATGGCTTTTAGGGTTTAGGATTTATAATTTAGGGACAGTCATGTGAGTGTACGGTTAACATAAACATAGTTGACGTCAATGTTACTTGAGCTAGAGGCAGTTTGTTGGTTTCGCTTTAATTTCTTTCACCCCTCCCATCACTACGTCCTCTCCAACCGAGTTTTTTTCCAAACCATGCGATAACAGCCCCCCCCCCCCCCCCCTCCCAACTTGAACCTCTACCTCATATTGTATCCATAAACATCGCTACTAAACTATGGAAGAGGATTTATAGCACTTGGGTGGTCCACACCCCTATATGAACATTGTGTTCAAAAAAATACCGGGAAATTTCAAAAAAAATCCGGGGTTTTGGGATATGAAACCTGGGTGTCCAATCTACTTTCATGTGAAATTTTGTGAAAAATTACCGCGAAACTTATCCGTGGCAAAAAAGACAAAAAAATCCTACGTATAGAAAAAGCTGTTTGGATGGATTGTAGTTCGGACTCTATTTTCTTCGCAACGGATACATTCCCTGGTATTTTTCTATGAAACTTCATAGGGGGGTAGATTGGGCACCAAGGTTTGAGATCCTAAGATTTCAGATTTTTTTTAATTTTCCTGGTATTTTTTGAATTTAATTTTCATATAGGGGGTGAAGCAGCCAGGTGCTCCTGTGTATTTTCCTTTGTAAGTGTTGGGCAGAGCCCAGCCAGAAGGACAAGTGGCAGAAGGACATACCCGGAAACCTTTATAAGGATAATAAAGATATGTAGGTAGGACTACGTAGGGCTATTACACACATCTGGAGGCCTGAAGGCCTGAACCTAGGTAAGACCACTGTGTCATGTTCATCGATAATGAGATCTCTTCGGACACCACCCCTCTCTCTCTCTCTACAATTTTTCATGACTACATCGGGATTGTATGATCGTCGAAACATTATTCTTTGACATAAAATGCAACTATATAAAGCCAGTAGGCAGCGCCACCACTGGTGCGCAAGTATGATCCCGAACGCCTCGTTTCTTCCTCCTCTTTCTCGCACAGTAACTCGTTTTCTACTATGTGATTGCTTGATTATTCATATTCTTCATGCATGCAGAATTTTATATAGCGCCCTACTCTTACTTATTTCTTAAAAAAGAAGAAAACCCTTAACTGATTACCGCAATACTAATTAACCGATGAAGTCCCCCACTTGATCAGAATATACCTCCCATACATGGTGGATGATGCTTCCCCCATTTTCCAGAATGTGGCAATATTAATGTTGACGGTGTTACCGTTGACTTCCGGATTGTAGTACTGATGCTCTCGCATGCATGCATGATAAGGGTGTAGGCGTTAAGTAATGTAAAAGTGTCGTAAAGTGAGTCGGACGAAAGCGTCACAAAGCATTACCAATAGATAAACATCATTTTTTAACTTCCAAGATGTACTAGCGTCTAGTGTCGTATAACCCATGCTTTCATTATATTGACTGACACACACATTGTATATCATCCATCACTTTGGACCGATCGAGCGATATCCTGCGCCGTATCACCGAAAGAGGCAGCAGGTATTGTATACAAAAAACAAATAGTATTGTATCAAGCCGGCCATCTGAGGGTTACAGTAAACATACAAATCATCGAGGTTGATAGCCTTTCCTCTAACTAATTATTAGTCACCGCATTAGCGCCGAAAATATAAACCGTTGCTACTGGCACCACAATCAGTGACCTCACACATGATATTTACTAATACAGCCTAGACGATTAGCTGACGCCGAACAATTGCATCAAGCTAACTCCAGTTAGTTAGTTTAGCTCAATTCCAAGTACTTTCACATATGTCTATTTATATGTATGTACATGCCGCGTTGGATTGTTAGTTTGTTTAGCTCAGCTCCCATGTACTTCCATAAATATATGCCAAGTTGGATTGTGTCTTCTTTTTCCATGTGTCCACTACTTACGCATATCCACCATAGACACGTGTGGTTGCCGATGATACACAATGGCTCTCATTGACGGCCGGTCCTAAGATTTTGGGGGACCGGGGTGAAACAAAAATTTGGGGCCCTTTTATATAAATCTCATAACAATGATAGTCAATATACATGTATATGTGAAAATGTTACTCGTACACATGACATGGGATCTGCATCACTGTAATCTTGCAAGTAGTCCAAGGTATATATGATGTCCTCCGGAGAATATAGGCAAAGGTGCTCGTGTCTATCACAAGACATCCTTAGAAATACAAAGCCATATATTTTTGGTAGGAATATAAAACCATGTTTATTATCAGGCTTAGTCAACTATAGCAGTACATAGTATGTTCAAGATACCAAAATGTTTTGATACTCATTTCAAAAAAACGGTTCCTAAAAGAAAATTTGGATACTAATGATAAGATCGTTATTCTAATTGGTAGTATCTGAGAAATTAATATTGATGAGCGAATCCATAAGAATGATATGCAAAATGCTGTGATAGTGTCAAGTTACTCATACCGGGTTATGAAAATGAGTAAATCAAGGGTTAACGACTGCCTCTGTCCCAAAATAAGTGTAGGGAGCATAATATTTAGGCTGTCACTACACAGTTCATCTGAAAATTACTCGCCAAGATTAGCAACTAAAATATCACTCCTTTCTTAATCTCTTTCAGAACTGCCATATGAACATCATTATCAAACTGCAAAACACATGATAGTTAATGATACGTACAGCGGAAGACTTTGACTCACTGCATAGGGGGAGGGGGGTTCCTACGCGCAGCCTTCCCTTCTAATCTGAGCCTCCTCCTCAAGCAAGCTCCCTCGCATCCTTGTCGCCTCTGTTCATCTCTTGTGATGTGGAAGCAAAGGGAAATGGCGACGCCTGCTAGGTTTATTTTTAGGGTACGAGGGGGAGTGTGGGAGGCGAGAAAATAATGGTCGTTCCTGTGATGCGCATCAAACATGCGTTATGTGCATCAACAACCCATGTAGGAAGCTATTGCTACTTGGGCTAGGCCCAATAACCTAATTCTTAAGTTTAGTTAGGAGTTACGGTACAAGCACAACTCTTCCGATCGAGGGATTATTCTGAAAAAATTATAAAAACCTTGCGACCGGAAGAACGAAGAAACCTACGAAACCGGGGCGATCAGCGATTAAATAGACTGCCTCTTACTTACTGATTAGCTCGGAGGGGGCCCTGTGGACTTGTACCATGTTTACATGTCGAATACATGGTGTCGACCGCTGACAAGCTCTATGACATGTCCTGCTCCACATTTAGCATGCTGGAGGGGTGGATTATCATGTGTTGTTGTGGAACATGGGCCCCACAATAACACATTCCTCTCACTGGCTGATATGCTGGACCCGTGCATGAGTGCCTGACATCCTGTAAGAACGAGGGGTCTGTTTTTCTAGGAAGTTTAGAGAATGTAGAGATAGTACAAAAAACATAGAATGCACGTGCATACACTAGGATATGAAAACATTCCTCACTTAGATCAAAAGTTAGTCTAATGTATTTTAAGTGTGAATCGAGAGTGAGATTTTGTAAGTGTCAATTAATTTAGAATGGGTACAACTTCAGCTCGCCGAGAAATGTAAATAGTACTTACCTACAATAGTGCAACGGAGCCAAAAGGTACAAGTTACAACGGGACGAAAAGGCACAAAACTGCACAACTTACTACATGCATGTGCATGTGCCATGGGGCCGTGACTCTCCTACCAACTAATTAACACAAAAGAAAATAATGCATTCTTGGATACCATGAAACACTTCTCAGCACGATTGTTAATGGAGCAGGCACACTGCCAGACTTAGATACAAGAATACCTTACATAGATATGTGGTGTTTTACCTTTTGCTAATATCACTACTGGCTACATTGTTCACGGTCGCATAAGGTGAGAGTGTTCACGCTCGCCCATGTATTGACTAATGCAAAAGTGTGGTTCCATAGAAAAACCTAACGTGAGAGTGTTGTGGAAGGTGATAAGGAAAGCGGCAACTGATGAGCAAAAGGTAATCATTTTTTACTTGGGAGATATTATCAGATTTTTTTGGTTTCTTACTCTGGTTAGTAACCAACCATCACTTTTTCATGATATCATGCGCCACAATACCAAAAGCAGCAGATACGTATAGATTATTTAGCATAAATTTCTTTGTTGGAATTAGACGCGTATGTTTGTGTGGTACTGCTATGGTATCATCTGGGACGGATCATATCTGAGCGGTGTGGGTAACATATAAATCGTCGAGGTTGATCTTGTTTGATGTCGTTTCATGATCTAGTGAATCTAGAAAACAAGTGGTAGGTACATAGCATGCATAAGACGACGATAGGAATATGTTACATTAGGTAAGATAACTTTCTTTACAGCAATATACTTCTTAATAATATATATATAAGATTACATGGTTTTAGTGTGTCTAAGGAACGAATAGAGCAAAGGCGCGAAAAAGAAGAGGTTTTTTACGGTGCATCATACTACTGCCAGAAGTGGGTAGTATTGGATCTAATCCAACCATTAATTTAGGCGGTACTTAAATGTTTCAGGCCAGTTAAGTAGGGGTACTTTTGACCTTAATTTTTCACGGGCAAACGATGGGTAACTGGGTTCGTGGCCTGATAAGCGGCCGTACTGGACATCAGCGTCGCCGCATTGGAGCAGTCAGACCAAAGGACGAGCTGAGCAGTGCAGGGCGGCCGCAGCCCCTCCTCGCACACCACCATCTCCGCCTCAAGGGGGGCCGTGCAGTGCTGCATGCCTGCAGCCATCGGGACGCAACGAAGAGGGTCTTTCTTCATGGTCCCAGAGAATCATGTCCGTGCCGGCCGATCGGTCGGCAGAGTGGCTACCGGAGCTCATGGAGGCCCACCGAGAGATACGTATTACAGTGTGGTGTCCAACAACTCGGCTTCTCATTCGCATCTACTTCTTGGCTCGTTTACCATGAAGCTGTGCCTTGGCCTTGACACCATGGACTACGAGTTGGGCACAACGGGATGGGCTCCGGCGAGCCGGTGCAGCCGAGGTCTGGAGGTGGGCGTCGCCAGCACGGCAACTCGAACGTGCTGAGAATACTGAGCATGAAGGATGATGTCAACGTCCGAGGCGTTAGTACGTGGTGATGATTGTGTCTAGGAGTGAAGCATCTGCGTCGATGCGGAGACTAGAAAGTTGAAGTGGAGCTAGCATCTGCGTCGGATGCACATACACTGGATCTGTTTTTGCCCCTAATTAACTGCCAAATCGGTATGTCATTGTTCCAATTTTACCCCTCTTAACAGAAAATACTACACGGTTTTAGCAGAAAATACTACATAGTTTGAGAAGTAGTATGTGTTAATCTGGTCTGTTGGATGGATAAAATGGTTGGCTTATATTAATTTGATGTACTGTAAAAGGTCTCAAAAAGAACAATCATAAGAAGCATCGTGCCGTATACGGATAAAGCTTGGATTGGAGCCGAGCCAAAAAAATGGCACCCTGACCATTGCAGAAGCTCTGGTGGCGCACGAGTGCAAACCGGATAGAGGCACCGCCGCTGCTACTCAAGTGACCTCACCCACCGTTACAAGAAAGATGACCTCACAACTTGAGTGAATATATATAGTAGTATTATTTACTTATGTTGCAAGCGATTAGTTGTCGAAAGCCAATTAGTGCATTTTTTTTTTAGAAAAGAAGGAAGACCCCTGGCCTCTGCATCTGGGCGACAATTGGTGCATGGTTCCTAGCTGGTGGCCGAAATGTACCCAGTAATCAACCTCATCGCCTACGTGGACAAACACTAATGGTAATTAAATAGTACTGAGGTGCAACGACCGATAGGCGGAGAGGGAGGCAGAATGAAATGCATTCCTACATGGGACGCAAGCCATTAACGCTGGACCGAAACTGCAAGACATAGATGACTGACGAGCTTGTGCTTCTTTTTTTTCGGCATGGCAATACGTGTCTCATTCATATCATGAAGATCAAAGTACAAATCACATAAGAACCGACATGATAAAACTAAAAAAATAACAGAACATCTTGGAACTTAACACCAACGTTCATCGTCTGGCTCCGACACCATCACAACAGCCACCGATCAATGGTGCATGCATGCATATGCCGGCGTACGCTGGCCGGGCCAAACACGAAAAACATCTGATGATTTGGAATCCATCCCTATCAAGCTCAACCGGAGAGCAACACTCACGGACAAGATTGGCGGACGAGCCCCACCCACAGAGAGACGATCAGGAAGGGACTCAGAAGAATGCGGCCAACGGCTCAAGCTAGCCCCACACGCACGAACGCGTACGTAGGCACGTTAAAAGTGGTCTGTGTGACATGGACGAAAGCATCTCAGATGATTACCATAGGACAACACACACCTTTTTTGTCTTATACATGCAACTTGCAGCAGTGTGTGTCTAGCCAGTTTCATCTAACCCAGCTGATTTGACTGTAGCAGTGACACGCACATCACAAAAGAATATGATTATCCGTCCCTCTTGATCGATCCATGGATCGATATCCTCCGCCGTAAGTATTACCGAAAGAGGCAGCAGTATACTATATACTGTAGTACTTACTCCCAGTTTATTAATTCGTAGAAGAGAACGTATTGCTATGTAGGGAGTATTCTATTATGGGACGGCAATATGTGACTGGTACACTATATTGTACCACGGAGGAGCTCGTCGCTGCTAGCTAGTACCCCTCAGTTTTTATTACTTCGCGTATTAGTTTTGTCTTGAGTCAAATTTTCTAAATTTGACCAAATTTATACACACAAAAATAACATCCATAATACCATTAGAGTAGTCATTCAATACATTTTTTATATCATATATATTTATTGTGAAAGTTTAGTTTGTTTTCGAAAAACTTGGTCAATTTTTTTAGAGTTTAACTTAGGTCAAAGCTAATATACAGAGTAAATAAGAATAGAGTGTGCATGCCGCACCAAGTGACCTCACACCTGATATTTACTTATTGCACCATGCGATTAGCTGTCACAAACCATTGCTAGTAGCAAGCTAATTATGCTTTTATTTTATTTTATTTCCGGCAAGCAAGCTAGATAGTCAAATACCGACCCCGTTTGCTCTATACATGCCACGATGGACGTACTGGAAGCCGAGTCAGCATGCGTGCCAACTCATTTTTCTGTCACACGTGAAGAATTGCTGACCAGTCAACCCTGGGTGCCTACGTGTGCATGTTGAGTGGGCCGGGAGTGCATGCGTATAGTTCACGACCGGAGCAACCGCTGCACGTACGCGTAGGGCCCTGCTCTCGGTGCTGGCGCCAGAAAAGAAACTCAAAAGCGTCGGCAAAGGGAGGCAACAACAAACTAGGCACTGCCGACCTTCACCACACCTCCTAAAAATTAAGCAAATAGTCTTTTGTATTTGGTTCGGTGTCAAGAGCTCAGTGGCTCCAAGTTTTACTTTATTTTCAGTGTTTCTAAGGTGTCAACCCCGGGCCATGCTTGTGAGAGATAATATCCAACTAGCAAAGTACTCCCTCCATTTCATAATGTAGTGCGCATACGTTTTTTGAGATTTAAGTTTGACCATAAATTTAATCAATGAAATGCGGGTTATGTGTCATAAAAATGATATCATTGAATTCGTATTCGAAAGAAGTTTTCAATGGTATAATTTTTCAGTAACTTGATTTATGTATTATTGGTCTAATTTATGGTCAAAATTAAATCTCGAAAAGCATGGACGCGATAATAGAGGGAGTACGTAACAAACACGTACTATACTTTTTTGTAACACTTCAAGGATCGAATGCTTGTATTTTTCTTTTTCTTCTTTTTACAAAAAAATTAAACCTGTTATAAAAAATTCCCCGAAAGTATGAAACATAATAAAAATTACATTGAGGTTCATAAACCACCGAACGACCACTGTTGTCATTGGAACGAGCCGCGGACACGCCATTGTTGCTGCTGCCATAGTAGAGCTGGCATGACCTTCTCAATGATAGCCGGGAAGCGCAGCTGCAGACGACGGGGCAGCAGGCCATCGAGACGAGAGTGGGGAATTCAGGCAGGTTCGTCGACCGCTGAAGAGAAGGACCGAAAGCCCCGGGCAATGACGCACGAAGGCTGCCAGGAAGGGAAACCCTATCCTTTCTGCCGGATCGAAGACATCGTACCGCCAGACAGAGCCTCACACGATGTCGGGGAACGCCACCCATGAGAAGATCAGGGTAACTGCTTGCCAAACCCCAACCGCTCAAGGCCCGGAACTACCCAATGCTCACACCTTCAGCTCCCCTCATCTGGA
This sequence comes from Thinopyrum elongatum, assembly GCA_011799875.1. Classification (NCBI taxonomy): domain Eukaryota; kingdom Viridiplantae; phylum Streptophyta; class Magnoliopsida; order Poales; family Poaceae; genus Thinopyrum; species Thinopyrum elongatum. The sequence continues at coordinate 43,398,648 of CM022297.1, read as the reverse complement.
GCGCAAAACGTACCCAAGGGAACCACCTTCAAGGAGGACACGGCATGCAACGCGTCGACATCACCCAATCTGCAAGGAATTTGGACTTTCTTCCGGGTAGTGAGTCGGGATGGATGTTGGGGATCTCAGCCATGCCACCATGGAGGAAGAATGGTGCCCTAGGGTGTCATTGCTGCCAGGTTGGACCTGCCGATCAGGATTTCACATGGTCCCGAACAGCAAAACCAGGCACCCACCGCACAATGCCATGTTCAGCCGGAACCTGCAGGGGAGGAAGAGTCAAAGGGGCGAGCACAAACCTCGTATCTGATGGGATGGGAAGGCTCCATGTCACAGCCGCCGCGAGGATCACGTGAGGACGTAGACGCCCACCAGAGCCCCTCGCGGCGGACGCCAGCCACATGGGCCCCATCACCACGGCAGCAAGGGCCAAGAATGTCGTGAGGGAGCCCTATCTAAAAATTGCAAGGCCAGATCCCACTTTCTTTAATCGAGCGGGAAAGGGATCGCAAACATCTTTTCTTTTCAGAGAAAAGGTTTTCGAAAGGTAAGGTAAGAACGACCTGTGGTGGTACGGAAGGCACGGACTCCACAAGCATCCCGCACCCTCTGAGAAAGATTTGACCCTTAGTCCTAGTGTTATATTTGGTTATTTACTAAAATGTCCTTTTGTGGACCTGACTCGGTATTCTTAAAAAAAGAGGGGAACCATAACCAAGTCAAGATGCCGCCAGGATCCCGGGGTCCTCCGCTTGAGGCGGAGCAACGAAAGCCTCACGTCCACCATCATCGGCGTCCGCCCGAGCTCACCTGACTACCACCTCTGGTGCCGGCAACGAGGAAGGGGAGGAGAAAAGGTGGCGGCACGCGGGTAACCCTAGTCGCCACCCGAGTCGCCCGGACCACACGGATACTTTGGAGGCTTTGGTTTTGTCAATTATGAGTTTGCGTATTGCCCCCGCATTCTCCAAAATGTTATGGCATGCCCCTTCCATATGCGTCCTTGTGGCCGTAGATATGGCAACTCTGCTAGAGTTTCTATGAACCATTTAATTCTATAGGTTGAAAGTTAATGTTGAATTTTGGATGGACACATAAGTTGCATGTCAACTGAGAGTGAAAAGAAACAACATGTCGACTAAGCTTTCCCAACACAGAGTCCAAATATTAGCATTCCCTAAGTCAATAATACAAATGACTTTAGCAACTTTAGAAGAGAGCGTTGAACTATTGAGTTGCAACTTTCAGGTGGAAGTGTATATTTTTATGCTGGCTTTGGGCATTCTTCTACTTTTTCTCAGAATGGATTTTCAAGTAAAATTTTAAGATAGGTCTATGATTTACTTTGAACCTGTTTGGATTCTCTCTTCTCCATAACTCCACTCCTGGAACTCTCAAAAAAAAAAAAACACTCCACTCCTGGAAGGGCGCCAAACGCTCTAACTCCGCAGAGTCTGGAGCGTGGAGTGGAGCAGGATGCAGTTCAATTTTTTGGAGCAGCTAAAACCGACTTCCGCAGATCCTGGAAATGAAGGAGTTCGTAGAAGTTACAACAATCTGCCACCTATAAGTAAAACATACCGGTTCGTGCGATATGTATTTCTCCCGGTCGTACGTGCTCTATATTTTTTCTTGGGCCAACATTTTGACACGAAAAACCCAGTAAGCGAATGGAACCGGAGTTCGGCTGCCAAACATGATTCATTGATCGGGGAATCATAGCGGGAGCCTGATCCAGCGAGCAGAGCGCTGATTTAAAGATTTGGGGGAGCTAGCCTATTGCCGAATGGGCCTTTTTTTTAAACTTTCGATCTATTTATGTCCAACAACAGCAGTACATTGAATACCTGAAATAATAAAAATTAAATTCAGATTCGTGGACGACCTAGCGACGACTACAAACACTGAAGCGAGTCGAAGGCACACTGCCATCACCGTCCATCCCTCGCGGGGCCGGGCACAACTTGTTATAGTAGATAGGCGGAAAGTCATCGTGCTAAGGCCTAATAGAACTAACGCACTAATATAGCAACCGCTGCCGATGAAGAGAATCTTAGGTCGGAAGGATCCAACATAAAGACACATGAATAAAGACAAACAAAGACCGGATCCGATGTATCGTGTTGTATCATGTGCGTATCGTGTTGCATTCGTTAGCGGTGGATAATTGTTTCTTTTTTGTTTGAACGATCTCTCAAACTATGAGCACAGGACTGAATCCTAGAGAACTCGGAAACAACATATCTGGAGATAAGATCCTGCCAGATTAAAAAGATGCAGATTGATTTCCCTCGTCATGCGCTGCTGGCTGCACCAGCTAGACTCCTCTCAATCACGTGACACTTATTCACATCAGAGTTTGTGTCGAATGGATCTGTACTGCTCCTTCCTTGCCCCGTTAAAACATAAGAGTGTGTGTGTCGTGGAAACCCCCCATGATTTCCTACAAAAACCAAAAACAGAACTCCAGATATATATTTGGCTCTAGTTCCAGGAAAATGAACATTCAATGAGATACCTTTGTCTGCGGAGGCAGCGTCTCGTCTCGTATCAGAAGACAACTGTCTCCCGTATCACACAGTCGCCTCCTTCCCCAAACAAATCTAGGGTTTCTCTGGTTCCCGCCGACGCTGCCGTTGGTCCGCTTCGTCTCCGCTGGCCTTAGGGCCATTGCTACGCGGTGGATCCTTACCCTTGCTGGCGGGACGGCTTCACTTTTTTATGTTTCTTCGAGTTTTGTTAGGGTTTGTGTCCTGCTCAGGAAGACGAGACAGTGGCGGCTATCTCAAGATGGAATAAGGTTCTCTCCACCTAGCCAACGTTCCGGTGATGCGTCTAGTATTTGTTGGTGGGCGTGTGAAGATGTGTCTCCGGCGGATCTATCCTTGGTGGATTTGCTCGGTTCTGGCCGTAGTTGTCTACGTTTGTGTGTCTTCATGTTGAATTCTTCTGATCTACACTAATCTTCAACGGCGGCGGTTGCAGTTCTGGTGCGTTGGTCCTATGAGGACTTAGCACGACGACCTCTTGACTGTCTACTATAACAAAATTTTCCCGGCTCCGGCGAGGGAAGGGTGATGACGGCGACACGTCTTCAGCTCGTTTCAGTGTTTGTAGTTGTCGCTAGATGGTCTACGGATCTGGATGTAATTTTTACTATTTTTTGTGTTCGTTATACTATCATGATTAAAAATGAATAGATTGGAAGTATTCCAAGAAAAATAGAGAATTCTTTACAAGGACCGGCGCTAAGAAACAAGACCAGCAGACATAGTTTTCTCAAATAGCACCGCCCACGCGCACTGAGTAATTAACAAACCAGCTAATGTACTACATATGGCCATCGAACCAATGACCATCAATCGACCAATCATCGTCATGCGTGTGTGCCTTGAGCAAGCAAGCTAAGTTTGTTTCTTTCCCTTCTGTTGCGTTTACTTACTCAAAAGCACTTGCTGCGGGACATCGCCATCACAAAAGTTGATCAGCATGTGAACTAAAGGCATTGCATCACGATCAATGATCAGTTCATCGACTGTTGCTTGTTTCTTGGAAGCTAACCACCAAAACGCATGCACCTCCCAACAGTTTGGACTCTCCTAGTAGGATTTCTTCTTTGTAATTTCAAATGAATTTACGGAGGTCATTCCAAATTATTGTTATTTGAGAATCTTTTCTTTTTTCAAGGTGAGAATCTTATTTTGAAGAGTACCTGTTAACTATTTCCATTTTTTAATTAGGGTGATACCAGTAGCATTCGGAAAAAGCTCATGGTTTTAGTGCTTGCGGTGTCAGTTTAGTTGAGAAACACTGGCATGAAAATGCTTACTTAGGAAAATATCTAGCCATGCAGCCATTTGGGTGATTCAGCTGATACCGTCATACGATTGTCGAAACGGAATGTTCCAGGTCTTGAAGTTGCATCTCCATTGTCGAAAACCACACATATTCTTGTTACCGGTGTGGTCATGGTGCTATGATTTTCATGAGGTTTTTCCAAGTGCTAGATGCTGACATAGTGCCAAAGTGTCATAGTGGAGACAGCTATGTAGAGTTAATTGCATAAAACCATCACATTTCAGGCTTCTTCTGCAGAAAACCACCTGGTCCCTAATTATTTGCAAAAATCACCGCGCATTCAGTAAACTTTTTACAAAAAGCACTGATCAGGTGATTTAGCCCGTTTAATCACTTTCTGACAAGTGGGGCCGGAATGTAAGGAGCTGATTTGGCAACATATTAACACACATACCCCTACATCTAAAAGAAAAACGCAATCAGGCCCTCCCCTTGTGGATAATCCCGAGCAGTCCAAATACCCAAAAGCCCTTGACCGCCGGCGCGCTGCTGTCCGGTCGGCGCTGCTCCTCCGCTGTCGGATACACCCCTCTCAACGCTTGAGACCACTGCCAGCGCCGCCGCGCCCGTCTTCTTACTCGCGGCGATGAAGAAGTGGCAGGAGGAGCGCCTCCATACTCGCGGCCGCGGGGGCGTTCCCCGGCGGGATGCCTCTCCACCAGCGCCTCCTCGGGGTCGCGATCTCTTCAGCAAAGCCATCCGGGGCCGCCGAGCTCTTGACCAAACCTGCCGTGGCCGCCGAGCTCTTCACCGAAGCCGCCAGGACGTCAGAGCCGAGTGAGGGGCTGGACATGCAGGTGGCGTGTGACGACCCCGGCTTAATCGTGCACTAACCATACACACAAATGCACACGATTAAGCCTAAGGACTCACTTGAAGATATCACAACACAACTATAAAACATAAATAAAGTCATACAAGCTTTATATTACAAGCCATGGCCTCGAGGGCTCGAATACATAGCTCGATGGCATACAAGTGTCAGCGGAAGCATCAGATATCTGGGTACAGATATATTACAGAAATAGAGATAAGCCTTTTAGAAAGGCGGGGCAAAGTAAAATACTACGATCGAAAGGCGTAGGCCTCCTGCCTAGGACCCTCCGAATCCTACTCCTGGTCGTCAGTCGGCTCCTCGTGGTAGTACTCGTCGGGAGGGTAGTAGTAGTACCGTAGTCGTCGACGGGGGCAGCTATCTCAGGGGCTCCGTCATCTGGTGGCGACATATGGATATGGGGGAAAAAGAAAGTAAAGCAAACGTGAGTACTCATCCGAAGTACACAGCAAGCAAGGATCTACACTACATATGCAACATTTTCAAAGGAGGATGTATATGTGGACTGGGCTGCAGAAATGCCAGAATAGAGGGGAAAAGCCTAGTCCTATCGAAGACTAGCATCTTCAGCATCTTCATCAGTCTTGCAGCATAAGAAGAGAGAAGAGTAACATAATGTAAAGTATAGTAGTGTCATCAACCTCGCCCAGAGATTGTTCCTCGACTCCCTGCGAGAAAGCAATCCCAGAGCCATACTATCCATTTAATCTCAAGTCATCAGTTCTAGTTGTACCGATCAGGATACAACTCCGAGTGTCCGTTACCGTAGGACAGGCTATCGATAGATTAGATCTTCCCTGCAGGGGTGCACCAACTTACCCACCACGCTCGCTTAACTCCGGTCGGACACACTTTTCTGGGTCATGCCCGGCCTCGGCTAAGCAACACGCCGCAACCCGACCAAATACTTAACAGAGAGGTCAGCACGCCGGACTATACCTATGCCCCCAGGGGTCTTGGGCCTTCGCCCCGGGAACTCCTGCGCGTTGCGTGGGCGGCAGGAAGCAGACCTAGCAACCCCTTAATACAAGCGCGGTTGCGTAACCAGTCCAATCCAGCGCACGCCGCTCAGTCGTTGACGTCTATTAAGCTTCGGCTGAAGTATACGACGCAGAACGCACATGCTATGCCCACGTGATGGTTGGTGCTATCAGGCCATAGGCCCCTCGGATCAAATATCCAAACTGTTAGTGGATTAGGAGCGCGTGGTAACGAGCAGAGACTCACGATTGATGTGACCCCGTCGCCCCGTCTCGAGGACTTGCGGCAAGGGCTAAGAATGCCCGGCCACGCCTCGTAAGTATCTCGCGGGCACCTTCCAGTTCAACCCGTCTCCACATCACTTCGCAATTATGCTCGCGCAGGTACCCCTCAGGGCCGACCCGCCTTTAGTATCATGGTTCAGTGTCGTGTCATAGTAACCAAAGTAACTGTGTGTCTGACACCAAGGGAACCCTGAGGAATCACCCTCGATGGAATCCCACTTGATGTTTTCGTCAAGGTGAACGAAGGAGGAATCACCCTCGAGGTTCACACTTGAGGTGTTGCACGACAGCGTCGGTATCGGGGGTGGTGTAGGAGGAATCACCCTCGCTTACCACGACCGAATAACTAACCTACAAGGTTATCATCAGAAGTGCTGACGAGGTATCACCCTCGGCACTCGATAGTAACCCAGTAGTGTCGAACAACTAAGGGGAAGTGACGTGAGGTGCCGCGGCCTGGTCTTCGATTCCGTTGCTTGGGTCTTCTGTTCATCTAGTGGGGCAGTCGGGATATAGTGGGGTCTCTGCTGGTTTCTACCCAAACTATACTAAACAATTCAGGATAGGCAGGAAGGCAACAAAGCAGGTTACAATAAACAGGCTATGCAGCAGATATAGGAAAAGCAGTAGCAGCAGCAATTCTAATGCAAGCATAAGAGAGAAGAGAGTAGGCGATATTGGTATGCTCAAAATGGGGGTGCTTGCCTGTTTGCTCGACGGCAAGGGCAAGGTCGTCAACTGCGTCATCGGGCTCCTGAGCAGCGTCGGCCTCGGGAGCTACGTCTACGTCGGGGTCTACCGAAAGAGAAGAGGGGGAAGAAACATATAAATACGCAGCTAACGATGCAACACAGAACATGTCATGACTAGGATGCAGTGCAGGGTTGCTTGAAGTATGTCTAAGTCATTTTAGTTATTATAGGATTAAGGTGGGATTTATTTACTGGTGATTATGCACTATTCATCTATCGGATACGTCCTTGAAGTTGCGGTTTCACCTACGTAGGGGGTTTCGGCATCGAAACAGACGACACGATCAAATTCGTCTCGTCGTTCTGAGCAATATCCATGTTTTAAGTTTTTCGATCTGAGCTATGGTTTAAAAGTTATTAATTTTCAAAGTTTAAATGATTTTCTGGAATTATTTTTATTATCAGAAAATGATATATGACGTCAGCATGACTAGGTGATGATGTCAGCAGGTCAACTGCGGCTGACCAGAGTCAAACCTGACATGTGGGTCCAGTGGGACCCATATGTCAGCCTCTATTTGGCTAACAGTGGATTAATTAAACTAACAGAGTGATTAATGGGGTGGGCCCCTGATGTCAGCGACTAATTATCTAAATAATTAATTAACAGTTTTATTTATTTTTTAAAATGTTTTAACTGGTGGGGCTCGCATGTCAGTTGGCCTGAGTGCCCAGTCAGCAGTTGACTGGGTCAACCCAGTCAACTGGGCCCACCCGTCAGTGACTCAGAGGGACCCACACGTCAGGCCACGTCGGTGCCGGCCGGAGACAGCTCCGGCAACCTCAAACGCGGCGGCGCGTTGCCGGAGTGCGTCGGATTTGCTCTACACATCACCAAATCACGCGCGGTAACTTGCGTTCGAACGGCCGTAACGATCCGCGTCGATTGGCGGCGGTGCCGGACCGAATGGTCGCCGAAAAAGTGGCCGGCGACAAGCTTAGGCGGCAGGGCGATCGGGACCTCGTCGGGGACTAGGTTAGGAGGCACGGGGGACACGCGCTCGGGCTGGCTGGGCTCCTGGGAGCACCAGGAGCACATCTGTGGCCTCGGACGAGCGTGACAGCGCCCTTAGCAGCGGCCACAAGCTCGACGGCGGCGAGCAGAGCACGGACATGTCGGCGGCTAACTACGGCGCACGGCGAGGCCAACAAAGAGGAGCAGTAGATGGAGAGGCTCACCGGGCGGCACACCGATGGCCCTTGGAAGTTTAGGAGCGACAGAGGTGTCGCCGGCGAGGAGGGAGATCACCGGCGACCGAGGAAGAAGACGAGGTCGATCCAGCTCCTCAGTGCTTCCCCGCTCCAACTGAGACCACCGTTCGATGGAGTAGTCGATGGCGGAGCTCCTCGACAAGTCGGCGGAGCGAGGTGGCAGTTGTGGCCGCGGAGATGGGCGAGGCATGGCGGCGACCTCGTCGGGCGCCGATGGGGAAAAGGAGGAGAGCGCGAGGGGAGAGGGGAGAAGTGAGCGAGGAGGCCAGGGGAAGGGAGGTGGAGTCCCTTATCCCCTCAGCTGCCCCTGTAGTGTCGGCGGGCGCTGCGCTGTCGACGCCGCACCGGCGAACGCGCGCTCGACCACGGCGGCGCTGACACGCAAGGGAGACGAAGGAGATGGGCTAAGTGGGCTGGTGGTCGGGGCACTGTGCACTAAGGCCCAGTGCACAGTGCCTCGTTTTATTTTTCTGTTTCTGTTTTGATTTTTCTTTATTTCTTTTCTGTTTTGTAATGGTTAGGCCATTTTGCACTTTTATAATATATGAGAGTTGACCCAAATATTACTGTGCAATGTTAGCTTTCACCAAATATTGGTTTGGGTAAATTTGGATTTTATTTGAATTTGAAATGAATTTAATTAGATTAAATAATTTTGTTTTAGTGTTGTTTCATATTGTTGGAGTCATGTAACTAGTTTAATTCATATTGCCCTTATTTTTATAATTGCTTCTGAAATATTTGCAACTTTATGAACATTTTTGATTTGCTGTTGGAAGAAATAATTATTTGACTTGCATTTTAAATTTGAATTGTGTTGGATTATTTCCTAAATGCAATTTGATGATGATGATCATGATGACAAGACATGTTGTCTAGGTTAATGATAGAGTAAAGATCTGGGGGTGTTACAAATCTCCTCCACTACAAGAAATCTCGTCCTGAGATTTAAGTGGGGAAGAAAAAGGGTAACTTCGGGAGAGCTGACCCTTGTAGGGTCGATTATCTGGTGGATAACTCCGGGAGTGCGACAGGAAGTATCTCTCGAGCTGAAACTTAAGCAAACATCGAGAGCAAAGCATGAAGGTACCATAAGAAGTTTCAAGTGAATGGACAAACGATTGATACCTGAACAGAGTGTGAGAAGGGGGTTCAGGGCATCGTGAATAGCTTAACTCTCGGAGGATGGCTCGTGATAACCCACGAAGTCAAGTGCAAGGAATATTTCGGAATCAGGAATATACAGGAGAGTCAGGTTCCGATCCTGTGGAACTGTGGGGGTTGTCGATCATTAGTAGGGAGAATGATGACATCCCACCGGTCAAGACAACAAGGTATGTCAGAGAATAGCCTGTCAGTTAAGTCGGTAACAACGTCAGTACCAAGGGCGAGGGACGAAGAGAACCATTTTCCTGCTCGTTGAACGAGGCGGACCAATAGGCAAAGTTCTCGTCCATCGGGGGTTACCGGAATGTCATCAACAATAGTAACAGGGTCTCACTAACAAGGTTGTACATTGGGGTGTTTTATAAGAAGGGAATCTTTTCTGCTTATATCATATAGATCACAAGAAAAAGTAAACAAACCAATTGAAAGGAAAATGTGTTTACACACAAGAATTGAGAGTATATCCTTCCCAAGGAAAAGCGGAACATGATATACATGATAGAACGGCAAGTTCAAAAGCATTTAGATAGAGGGGCGAGGGAAAATCATGCTATTACCCATACAACATTGTTTGGATAATAAATCAAGAAACATTTAGCATTGCGCTTCCAATGTTCTTGTTGATATTCGGAGTGCCATAGTCATGCTTCGAGGTAGCAATAACATGGTGTTTCGGGTAAGAGTTGTATCTGAAGATCACAAGAGATACAAAGGAACACTTCCAAGATTATCTCGGAACGTAAGGAATAACCAAACACAACCAGGTCTGTGTTGGCAGGAAGTCAAGGATGTCATCGATGATATCACAAATTATCGAGGGGCAGGGATGGTATTTCTAGCCATGAATTCAATTGACATCTCTGAAGAAGCCAAAGTGTTGATGGTGATCACGACAAATTTGTCGAGAGGTTTCTATGAAGATGCCATTGAGCAGCGATGACATCAAGCAAAAGGAAGGATGAAGTGAAAGGCTATGAGAACCATGGATTCGACACAAGCTCGAAGTCAAGCTTGTTGTTCGAGGTGAAAAGATAAGATGAGGAAGATCGACGTAAGCTTAGCTCACCGTCGGAAGTTGCTCCGAGCATAAGGACCAGGTAGCACAGTTAAAAAGATGGCTTGATAAAAATATAGCCGATCAGGCTAGGAATATTGTGATGGGGTATTAAACTTCCCAGTAACAAGTACTAGGGGTAATACCAGAAGGTAAATTGGAGTAGAGGTTAGACGGGGAAAATGATTTGCAGAGGATAAGTATTTTAACTTATCCGGGAAAAGAAATCAAGGAGAAAATATGGTCGGAAACATGATTGCAAAGGATCAATTCATAGATACAAGATGAACTTATACCATGGGGGAATTATTTTTACGAGCAGCTTCCATGATAAGTTCTACATTGGGTCCATGGGCATGAACACACAGTTCAAGGCCGACTCCCACTTCTTCAATGCATAACCTTTCATTCACTTCTCGCATTCGATGGAGTTGTAGTGTTGGAATTTATCTGGCGAAACACCAGAAGCGTATGACTCATAAGAACTCTCGGTTTCACATGGATTATGGAAGGCATAAGTTCAACCCATCGAAGCATTTTTATTAATCTATACAACCATCAACCAAGCAAGAGATATGAGTTCGAAAGCAGAGTATCGAAGTCAAAGCAGATGATACAATTTACCGAAGGTATTCGCATCAGGGAAGAACTCACAAGGTTATTGAATACGATGGACAGTCGATTGCAACTTGATTAGCCGAGATCCAACTCATGTACAAATTGACGTCTGAGCCAGGAGGACGAATTGAAGCAATTAACTGATGATAGCAAGCATTCGCAACAGATTGAATCAAGTGACGCAAATGGCGTTGACAAGGAATGTCAACGAAGATTGCTAAGCATATGGAATTAACCGTAATGCAAGCAGAGAAGAATTTCAAGAACAATAGTCTGCTAAGGATTTTCGGAAGATCGACTAACAATGGAAGGTATCTTGCGAAACACCTGAACAACTGTGAATGAACGGATACCTAGTAAGTATGAGGAATTATCCACAGTGAGAAAGAGGCTACACGGCAGTAGGCTCAAAGGATTCCCAGATTAACGAGGAGTATTTCAGGGTATCTCGTACATAAAGAGGTAACTGGGAATGAAGATTCAAACGGCAAGGATGTGTCGCTATTCACAGTGATTATCGGTAGTAGGGAACTTGCAAGAGCAGTAGGCCTAATGGTCTCGTTAAATTTCGAGGAGTATCTTTGGAGGCTTCTGGTGATGACACGCCATCTTCTGGAATGAGGGGGGTCTCTACGGGAGAAAGCGGTTACGAGAACCTAGTGTTGGAGTTAGCAAAATCTTTAACCCGAATAGAAGAGATATCAAAGTCCCAGAGTAAAGACGAGGAATAAAAGATCCTAATACCAACCAGTTGGCGACGTGGGCCCGTAACCCACATAGCCAAGTTAGTAAAACAATTTTCGGTTACTAGACTCAACTTCGGCCAAGGAGTTAGAAAGGGGAATCCTACAGGCAGTCGGCTCTGATACCAACCTGTGATGACCCTGGCTTAATCGTGCACTAATCATACACGCAAATGCACACGATTAAGCCTAAGGACTCACTTGAAGATATCACAACACAACTATAAAACATAAATAAAGTCATACAAGCTTTATATTACAAGCCAGGGCCTCGAGGGCTCGAATACATAGCTCAATGGCATACAAGTGTCAGCGGAAGCATCAGATATCTGGGTACAGATATATTACAGAAATAGAGATAAGCCTTTTAGAAAGGCGGGGCAAAGTAAAATACTACGATCGAAAGGCGTAGGCCTCCTGCCTAGGACCCTCCGAATCCTACTCCTGGTCGTCAGTCGGCTCCTCGTAGTAGTACTCGCCGGGAGGGTAGTAGTAGTAGCCGTAGTCATCGACTGGGGCAGCTATCTCAGGGGCTCCGTCATCTGGTGGCGACATATGGATATGGGGTGAAAAGAAAGTAAAGCAAACGTGAGTACTCATCCGAAGTACTCAGAAAGCAAGGATCTACACTACATATGCAACATTTTCAAAGGAGGCTGTATATGTGGACTGGGCTGCAGAAATGCCAGAATAGAGGGGAAAAGCCTAGTCCTATCGAAGACTAGCATCTTCAGCATCTTCATCAGTCTTGCAGCATAAGAAGAGAGCAGAGTAACATAATGTAAAGTATAGTAGTGTCATCAACCTCGCCCAGAGATTCTTCCTCGACTCCCTGCGAGAAAGCAATCCCAGAGCCATACTATCCATTTAATCTCAAGTCATCAGTTCTAGTTGTACCGATCGGGATACAACTCCGAGTGTCCGTTACCGTAGGACAGGCTATCGATAGATTAGATCTTCCCTGCAGGGGTGCACCAACTTACCCACCACGCTCTCTTAACTCCGGTCGGACACACTTTTCTGGGTCATGCCCGGCCTCGGCTAAGCAGCACGCCGCAACCCGACCAAATACTTAACAGAGAGGTCAGCACGCCGGACTATACCTATGCCCCCAGGGGTCTTGGGCCTTCGCCCCGGGAACTCTTGCGCGTTGCGTGGGCGGCTGGAAGCAGACCTAGTAACCCCTTAATACAAGCGCGGTTGCGTAACCAGTCCAATCCAGCGCGCGCCGCTCAGTCGCTGACGTCTATTAAGCTTCGGCTGAAGTATACGACGCAGAACACACATACTATGCCCACGTGATGGTTAGTGCTATCAGGCCATAGGCCCCTCGGATCAAATATCCAAACTGTTAGTGGATTAGGAGCGCGTGGTAATGAGCAGAGACTCACGATCGATGTGACCCCGTCGTCCCGTCTCGAGGACTTGCGGCAAGGGCTAAGAATGCCCGGCCACGCCTCGTAAGTATCTCGCGGGCACCTTCCAGGTCAACCCGTCTCCACATCACTTCGCAATTATGCTCGCGCGGGTACCCCTCAAGGCCGACCCGCCTTTAGTATCATGGTTCAGTGTCGTGTCATAGTAACCAAAGTAACTGTGTGTCTGACACCAAGGGAACCCTGAGGAATCACCCTCGATGGAATCCCACTTGATGTTTTCGTCAAGGTGAATGAAGGAGGAATCACCCTCGAGGTCCACACTTGAGGTGTTGCACGACGGCGTCGGTATCGGGGGTGGTGTAGGAGGAATCACCCTCGATTACCACGACCGAATAACTAACCTACAAGGTTATCATCAGAAGTGCTGATGAGGTATCACCCTCGACACTCGATAGTAACCCAGTAGTGTCGAACAACTAAGGGGAAGTGATGTGAGGTGCCGGGGCCTGGTCTTCGATTCCGTTGCTCGGGTCTTCTGTTCATCCAGCAGGGCAGTCGGGATATAGTGGGGTCTCTGATGGTTTCTACCCAAAGTATACTAAACAATTTAGGATAGGCAGGAAGGCAACAAAGTAGGTTACAATAAACAGGCTATGCAGCAGATATAGGAAAAGCAGTAGCAGCAACAATTCTAATGCAAGCATAAGAGAGAAGAGAGTAGGCGATATCGGTATGCTCAAAATGGGGGTGCTTGCCTGTTTGCTCGATGGCAAGGGCAAGGTCGTCAACTGCGTCGTCGGGCTCCTGAGCAGCGTCGGCCTTGGGAGCTACGTCGACGTCGGGGTCTACCGAGAGAGAAGAGGGGGAAGAAACATATAAATACGCAGCTAACGATGCAGCACAGAACATGTCATGACTAGGATGCAGTGCAGGGTAGCCTGAAGTATGTCTAAGTCATTTTAGTTATTATAGGATTAAGGTGGGATTTATTTACCGGTGATTATGTACTATTCATCTATTAGATACGTCCTCGAAGTTGCGGTTTCACCTATGTAGGGGGGTTCCGGCATCGAAACAGACGACGCAATTAGATTCGTCTCGTCGTTCTAAGCAAGTTTCATGTTTTAAGTTTTTCGATCTGAGCTACGGTTTAAAAGTTATTAATTTTCAAAGTTTAAATGATATTCTGGATTTATTTTTATTATCAGAAAATGATATATGACGTCAGCATGACTAGGTGATGATGTCAGCAGGTCAACTGCGGCTGACCAGAGTCAAACCTGACATGTGGGTCCAGTGGGACCCACATGTCAGCCTCTGTTAGGCTGACAGTGGATTAATTAAACTAACAGAGTGATTAATGGGGTGAGCCCCTGATGTCAGCAACTAATTATCTAAATAATTAATTAACAGATTTTAATTAACATTTTTATTTATTTTTTTAAACGTTTTAACTAGTGGGGCCCGCATGTCAGTTGGACTGAGTGCCCAGTCAGCAGTTGACTGGGTCAACCCAGTCAACTAGGACCACCCGTCAGTGACTCAGAGGGACCCACACGTCAGGCCACGTCGGCGCCGGCCGGAGACAGCTCCGGCAACCTCAGACGCGGCGGCGCGTCGCCGGAATCCGTCGGATTTGCTCTACACAACACCAAATCACGCGCGGTAACTTGCGTTCGAACGGCCGTAACGATCCGCGTCGACTGGCGGCGGCGCCGGACCGAATGGTCACCGAAAAAGTGGCCGGCGACAAGCTTAGGCGGCAGCGCGATCGGGACCTCGTCGGGGACTAGGTTAGGAGGCACGGGGAGACACGCGCTCGGGCTGGCAGGGCTCATGCGAGCACCAGGAGCACATCTGTGGCCTCGGACGAGCGTGACAGCGCCCTTACCGGCGGCCACAAGCTCGACGGCGGCGAGCAGAGCACGGATGTGTCGGTGGCTAACTACGGCGCACGGCGAGGCCAACAGAGAGGAGCAGTAGATGGAGAGGCTCACCGGGCGGCACACGATGGCCCTTGGAAGTTTAGGTGCGACAGAGGTGTCGCCGGCGATGAGGGAGATCACCGGCGACCGAGGAAGAAGACGAGGTCGATCCAGCTCCTCAGTGCTTCCCCGCTCCAACTGAGACCACCGTTCGATGGAGTAGTCGATGGCGGAGCTCCTCGACAAGTCGGCGGAGCGAGGTGGCAGTTGTGGCCGCGGAGATGGGTGAGGCATGGCGGCGACCTCGTCGGGCGCCGATGGGGAAAATGAGGAGAGCGCGAGGGGAGAGGGGAGAAGTGAGCGAGGAGGCCAGGGGAAGGGAGGAGGAGTCTCTTATCCCCTCAGCTGCCCCTGTAGTGTCGGCGGGCGCTGCGCTGTCGACGCCGCACCGGCGAACGCGCGCTCGACCACGGCGGCGCTGACACACAAGGGAGACGAAGGAGATGGGCCAAGTGGGCTGCTGGTCGGGGCACTGTGCACTAAGGCCCAGTGCACAGTGCCTCGTTTTTTTTTTCTGTTTTGATTTTTCTTTATTTCTTTTCTGTTTTGTAATGGTTAGGCCACTTTGCACTTTTATAAAATATGAGAGTTGACCCAAATATTACTGTGCGATGTTAGCTTTCACCAAAAATTGGTTTGGGTAAATTTGGATTTTATTTGAATTTGAAATGAATTTAATTAGATTAAATAATTCTGTTTTAGTGTTGTTTCATATTGTTGGAGTCATTTAACTAGTTTAATTCATATTGCCCTTATTTTTATAATTGCTTCTGAAATATTTGCAACTTTATGAACATTTTTGATTTGCTTTTGGAAGAAATAATTATTTCACTTGCATTTTAAATTTGAATTGTGTTGGATTATTTCCTAAATGCAATTTGATGATGATGATCATGATGACAAGACATGTTGTCTAGGTTAATGATTGAGTAAAGATCTGGGGGTGTTACAAATCTCCTCCACTACAAGAAATCTCGTCCCGAGATTTAAGTGGGGAAGAAAAAGTGTAACTTCGGGAGAGCTGACCCTTGTAGGGTCGATTATCTGGTGGATAACTCCAGGAGTGCGACAGGAAGTATCTCTCGAGCTGAAACTTAAGCAAACATCAAGAGCAAAGCATGAAGGTACCATAAGAAGTTTCAAGCGAATGGACAAATGATTGATACCTGAACAGAGTGTGAGAAGGGGGTTCAGGGCATCGGGAATAGATCAACTCTCGGAGGATGGCTCGTGATAACCCACAAAGTCAAGTGCAAGGAATATTTCGGAATCGGGAATATACATGAGAGTCAGGTTCCGATCCTGTGGAACTGTGGGGGTTGTCGATCATTAGTAGGGAGAATGATGACATCCCACCGGTCACGACAACAAGGTATGTCAGAGAATAGCCTGTCAGTTAAGTCGGTAACAACGTCGGTACCAAGGGCGAGGGACGAAGAGAACCATTTTCCTGCTCGTTGAACGAGGCGGACCAATAGGCAAAGTTCTCGTACATCGGGGGTTACCGGAATGTCATCAACAATAGTAACAGGGTCTCACTGACAAGGTTGTACATCGGGGTGTTTTATAAGCAGGGAATCTTTTCTGCTTATATCATATAGATCACAAGAAAAAGTAAACAAACCAATTGAAAGGAAAATGTGTTTACACACAAGAATTGAGAGTATATCCTTCCCAAAGGAAAAGCGGAACATGATATACATGATAGAACGGCAAGTTCAAAAGCATTTAGATAGAGGGGCGAGGGAAAATCATGCTATTACCCATACAACGTTGTTTGGATAATAAATCAAGAAACATTTAGCATTGCGCTTCCAATGTTCTTGTTGATATTCGGAGTGCCATAGTCATGCTGCGAGGTAGCAATAACATGGTGTTTCGGGTAAGAGTTGGATCTGAAGATCACAAGAGATACAAAGGAACACTTCCAAGATTATCTCGGAACATAAGGAATAACCAAACACAACCAGGTCTGTGTTGGCAGGAAGTCAAGGATGTCATCGATGATATCACAAATTATCGAGGGGCAGGGATGGTATTTCTAGCCATGAATTCAATTGACATCTCTGAAGAAGCCAAAGTGTTGACGGTGATCACGACAAATTTGTCGAGAGGTTTCTATGAAGATGCCATTGAGCAGCGATGACATCAAGCAAAAGGAAGGATGAAGTGAAAGGCTATGAGAACCACAGATTCGACACAAGCTCGAAGTCAAGCTTGTTGTTCGAGGTGAAAAGATAAGATGAGGAAGATCGACGTAAGCTTAGCTCACCGTCGGAAGTTGCTCCGGGCATAAGGACCAGGTAGCACGGTTAAAAAGTTGGCTTGATAAAAATATAGCCGATCAGGCTAGGAATATTGTGATGGGGTATTAAACTTCCCAGTAACAAGTACTAGGGGTAATACCGGAAGGTAAATTGGAGTAGAGGTTGGACGGGGAAAATGATTTGCAGAGGATAAGTATTTTAACTTATCCGGGAAATGAAATCAAGGAGAAAATATGGTCGGAACCACGATTGCAAAGGATCAATTCATAGATACAAGTTGAACTTATACCATGGGGGAATTATTTTTATGAGCAGCTTCCATGATAAGTTCTACATTGGGTCCATGGGCATGAACACACAGTTCAAGGT
The DNA here is from genome assembly GCA_011799875.1 of Thinopyrum elongatum. Taxonomy (NCBI): domain Eukaryota; kingdom Viridiplantae; phylum Streptophyta; class Magnoliopsida; order Poales; family Poaceae; genus Thinopyrum; species Thinopyrum elongatum. The sequence goes on along the minus strand of CM022297.1, from coordinate 43,381,144 downwards.
CGACTCCCACTTCTTCAATGCATAACCTTTCATTCACTTCTCGCATTCGATGGAGTTGTAGTGTTGGAATTTATCTGGCGAAACACCAGAAGAGTATGACTCGTGAGAACTCTCGGTTTCACATGGATTATGGAAGGCATAAGTTCAACCCATCGAAGCATTTTTATGAATCTATACAACCATCAACCAAGCAAGAGATACGAGTTCGAAAGCAGAGTATCGAAGTCAAAGCAGATGATACAATTTACCGAAGGTATTCGCATCAGGGAAGAACTCACATGGTTATTGAATACGATGGACAATCGATTGCAACTTGATTAGCCGAGATCCAACTCATGTCCAAATTGACGTCTGAGCCAGGAGGACGAATTCTAGGAATTAACTGATGATAGCAAGCATTCGCAACAGATTGAATCAAGGGACGCAAATGGCGTTGACAAGGAATGTCAACGAAGATTGCTAAGCATATGGAATTAACCGTAATGCAAGCAGAGAAGAATTTCAAGAACAATAGTCTGCTGAGGATTTTCGGAAGATCGATTAACAATGGAAGGTATTTTGCGAAACACCTGAACAACTGTGGATGAACGGATACCTAGTAAGTATGAGGAATTATCCGCAGTGCGAAAGAGGCTACACGGCAGTAGGCTCAAAGGATTCCCGTATTAACGAGGAGTATTTCGGGGTATCTCGTACATAAAGAGGTAACTAGGAATGAAGATTCAAATGGCAAGGATGTGTAGCTATTCACAGTGATTATCGATAGTAGGGAACTTGCAAGAGCAGTAGGCCTAATGGTCTCGTTAAATTTCGAGGAGTATCTTCGGAGGCTTCTGGTGATGACACGCCATCTTCTGGAATGAGGGGGGGCTCTATGGGAGAAAGCGGTTATGAGAACCTAGTGTTGGAGTTAGCAAAATCTTTAACCCGAATAGAAGAGAGATCAGAGTCCCAGAGTAAACACGAGGAATAAAAGATCCTAATACCATCCAGTTGGCGACGTGGGCCCGTAAGCCACATAGCCAAGTTAGTAAAACAGTTTTCGGTTACTAGACTCAACTTCGGCCAAGGAGTTGGAAAGGGGAATCCTCAGGCAGTCGGCTCTGATACCAACCTGTGACGACCCCGGCTTAATCGTGCACTAACCATACACGCAAATGCACACGATTAAGCCTAAGGACTCACTTGAAGATATCACAACACAACTATAAAACATAAATAAAGTCATACAAGCTTTATATTACAAGCCAGGGCCTCGAGGACTCGAATACATAGCTCGATGGCATACAAGTGTTAGCGGAAGCATCAGATATCTGGGTACAGATATATTACAGAAATAGAGATAAGCCTTTTAGAAAGGCGGGGCAAAGTAAAATACTACGATCGAAAGGCGTAGGCCTCTTGCCTAGGACCCTCCGAATCCTACTCCTGGTCGTTAGTCAGCTCCTCGTAGTAGTACTCGCCGGGAGGGTAGTAGTAGTAGCCGTAGTCGTCGACGGGGGCAGCTATCTCAGGGGCTCTGTCATCTGGTGGCGACATATGGATATGGGGGAAAAAGAAAGTAAAGCAAACGTGAGTACTCATCCGAAGTACTCAGCAAGCAAGGATCTACACTACATATGCAACATTTTCAAAGGAGGCTGTATATGTGGACTGGGCTGCAGAAATTCCAGAATAGAGGGGAAAAGCCTAGTCCTATCGAAGACTAGCATCTTCAGCATCTTCATCAGTCTTGCAGCATAAGAAGAGAGCAGAGTAACATAATGTAAAGTATAGTAGTGTCATCAACCTCGCCCAGAGATTCTTCCTCGACTCCCTGCGAGAAAGCAATCCCAGAGCCATACTATCCATTTAATCTCAAGTCATCAGTTCTAGTTGTACCGATCGGGATACAACTCCGAGTGTCCGTTACCGTAGGACAGGCTATCGATAGATTAGATCTTCCCTGCAGGGGTGCACCAACTTACCCACCACGCTCGCTTAACTCCGGTCGGACACACTTTTCTGGGTCATGCCCGGCCTCGGCTAAGCAACACGCCGCAACCCGACCAAATACTTAACAGAGAGGTCAGCACGCCGGACTATACCTATGCCCCCAGGGGTCTTGGGCCTTCGCCCCGGGAACTCCTGCGCGTTGCGTGGGCGGCTGGAAGCAGACCTAGCAACCCCTTAATACAAGCGCGGTTGCGTAACCAGTCCAATCCAGCGCGCGCCGCTCAGTCGCTGACGTCTATTAAGCTTCGGCTGAAGTATACGACGCAGAACACACATACTATGCCCACGTGATGGTTAGTGCTATCAGGCCATAGGCCCCTCGGATCAAATATCCAAACTGTTAGTGGATTAGGAGCGCGTGGTAACGAGCAGAGACTCACGATCGATGTGACCCCGTCGCCCCGTCTCGAGGACTTGTGGCAAGGGCTAAGAATGCCCGGCCACGCCTCGTAAGTATCTCGCGGGCACCTTCCAGGTCAACCCGTCTCCACATCATTTCGCAATTATGCTCGCGCGGGTACCCCTCAGGGCCGACCCGCCTTTAGTATCATGGTTCAGTGTTGTGTCATAGTAACCAAAGTAACTGTGTGTCTGACACCAAGGGAACCCTGAGGAATCACCCTCGATGGAATCCCACTTGATGTTTTCGTCAAGGTGAACGAAGGAGGAATCACCCTCGAGGTCCACACTTGAGGTGTTGCACGACGGCGTCGGTATCAGGGGTGGTGTAGGAGGAATCACCCTCGCATACCACGACCGAATAACTAACCTACAAGGTTATCATCAGAAGTGCTGACGAGGTATCACCCTCGGCACTCGATAGTAACCCAGTAGTGTCGAACAACTAAGGGGAAGTGACGTGAGGTGCTGGGGACTGGTCTTCGATTCCGTTGCTCGGGTCTTCTGTTCATCCAGCGGGGCAGTCGGGATATAGTGGGGTCTCTGCTGGTTTCTACCCAAACTATACTAAACAATTTAGGATAGGCAGGAAGGCAACAAAGCAGGTTACAATAAACAGGCTATGCAGCAGATATAGGAAAAGCAGTAGCAGCAACAATTCTAATGCAAGCATAAGAGAGAAAAGAGTAGGTGATATCGGTATGCTCAAAATGGGGGTGCTTGCCTGTTTGCTCGATGTCAAGGGCAAGGTCGTCAACTGCGTCGTCGGGCTCCTGAGCAGCGTCGGCCTCGGGAGCTACGTCGACGTCGGGGTCTAGCGAGAGAGAAGAGGGGGAAGAAACATATAAATACGCAGCTAACGAGGCAACACAGAACATGTCATGACTAGGATGCAGTGCAGGGTTGCCTGAAGTATGTCTAAGTCATTTTAGTTATTATAGGATTAAGGTGGGATTTATTTACCGGTGATTATGCACTATTCATCTATCGGATATGTCCTCGAGGTTGCGGTCTCACCTACGTAGGGGGTTCCGGCATCGAAACAGAAGACACAATCAAATTTGTCTCGTCGTTCTGAGCAAGTTTCATGTTTTAAGTTTTTCGATCTGAGCTACGCTTTAAAAGTTATTAATTTTCAAAGTTTAAATGATTTTCTGGAATTATTTTTATTATCAGAAAATGATATATGACGTCAGCATGACTAGGTGATGACGTCAGCAGGTCAACTGCGGCTGACCAGAGTCAAACCTGACATGTGGGTCCAGTGGGACCCACATGTCAGCCTCTGTTAGGCTAACAGTGGATTAATTAAACTAACAGAGTGATTAATGGGGTGGGCCCCTGATGTCAGCGACTAATTATCTAAATAATTAATTAACAGATTTTAATTAACAGTTTTATTTATTTTTAAAAACGTTTTAACTAGTGGGGCCCGCATGTCAGTTGGACTGAGTGCCCAGTCAGCAGTTGACTGGGTCAACCCAGTCAACTGAGCCCACCCGTCAGTGACTCAGAGGGACCCACACGTTAGGCCACGTCGGCGCCGGCCGGAGACAGCTCCGGCGACCTCAAACGCGGCGGCGCGTCACCGGAGTGCGTCGGATTTGCTCTACACATCACCAAATCACGCGCGGTAACTTGCGTTCGAACGGCCGTAACGATCCGCGTCGACTGGTGGCGGCGCCGGACCGAATGGTCGCTGGAAAAGTGGCCGGCGACAAGCTTAGGCGGCAGCGCGATCGGGACCTCGTCGGGGACTTGGTTAGGAGGCACGGGGAGACACGCGCTCGGGCTGGCTGGGCTACTGGGAGCACCAGGAGCACATATGTGGCCTCGGACGAGCGTGACAGCTGAGGGAGTCCTGGATTAAGGGGTCCTCGGGAGTACGGGCTACGTGACGTGGGCCGGACTGATGGGCCATGAAGAAACAAGACAGAAGACTCTCTCCCGTGTCCGGATGGGACTCTCCTTGGCGTCGACGGCAAGCTTGGCGTTCGGATATGAAGATTCCTTTCTCTGTAACCGACTTTGTACAACCCTAGTCCCCTCCGGTGTCTATATAAGCCGGAGGGTTTAGTCCGTAGAGGGCGATCATAATCAGACAGGCTCGACTTCTAGGGTTTTAGCCATTACAATCTCGTGGTAGATCAACTCTTGTAATACTCATATTCATCAAGATCAATCAAGCAGGATGTAGGGTATTACCTCCATAGAGAGGGCCCGAACCTGGGTAAACATCGTGTCCCCCGTCTCCTGTTACCATCGACCTTAGACGCACAGTTCGGGACCCCCTACCCGAGATTCGCCGATTTTGACACCGACACTGGTGCTTTCATTGAGAGTTCCGCAGTGACGTCGAAGACAGGGTTGATGGCTCGCCTTGTTATCAAGGACAATATCACCGCCGGAGGAGCCCTGGCCTCAGGCCAAACCCTCCGGCTGGGCGGCTTTATCATGACCACCCGTTCAGACGTTAAGCCAACGATGACTTCTCGGGTCATCGAAAATCGCCTCCGCGTTGACTCCGAATACTGCAAACGGATGGATCCGACGGAGTTTTCGTCTTTAAATGAACTCCTGGATCGCATCGCCGCCTTGGGGGTCGCTGCGGACTACGATCGGATTGGGCTTAGACCCGATCAGAGAGAAATCAAATCTCCGCCGATCACCCATCAGATAGCGGTGGTAGAGGAGCAAAACAACAAATCTTCCCCTGTGTTGAGGACAAACTATGTTCGGATTTCCGAGCTCGAAGAGCCGGATACCTGTCTGCGGAACGGCACGCCCTGTCCTCCGAACCTAGAATCGGACGATGGGCTTGTAAAATCAGTCGATATCCCGGAGCCCGAACTATTAAGCTCGGAAGTTTCTCAAACTCCGGATCATAAACCGGGTCAGGGTTCGGATTTAAAGCCACCCACCCACCCAGATATACGCGATCTCATGTACGTAAGACAGCAGTCTCAGGAAATAGTCCATCACTTTTGGGCCAGATTCCTCCTTGTCAAAGACAAGATTGAAGATTGCCGCGACGAAGACGCGATCTCAGTATTCTGCAACAATTGCACGGACGAAGGAATCCTCAACGCCATCAACCGCCGTCGCGTATCACACTTCGCTGACTTGGCAACCATAGTACAGAAGTACTGCGCAATGGAAAGCGCCTGGAAAACTCAGGCAGCTCGTCAGGAACCACTGGTTTCCACCCAACCCCTCGTCCGAGCAAGAAAGATGCACACCCATGGGGTGCCCGACCCAATAGTAAATAAATCAAAGCCCATTACGGGGCGCGGAACCGTTCTGATAGGCCATGCAAAATACATACAACACCAGACACCGTACCAACTCACAGCCTTAGAGCATGTTGGATACTCCAGCAAGTGGCCAAGAGCGGCAAGAATATCCTCACCAAAAACTCCTTAGAACAACACCCCCAGGAAGATGACGACCTCAGAGTATTGACGGTCGTTGAGACCTTCGCTTCAAACAATAGGCGCAAAAGGGCGCTCCGCGACCTCGCCGAAGTCTGCCAAGTCGCAGCAATAAACCCCTTGAACGACACGGCCATAACTTTCAATGCCAGTGACGAACCAAAATCCAGGACAGTCCGGGCACCAGCTGCCCTGGTCCTCAGTCCAATCGTGGACGGCTTTCGGCTCACCAAAGTACTCATGGACGGCGGCAGCGGACTAAACCTCATCTGTGAGGACACACTCAACAAAATGGAAATAGACAGGAGCCGCATCGAGCAAAGTAGCACGACCTTCCAAGGAATCATTCCCAGTCGGGAGGCGCGGTGCACGGGAAAAATCACATTCAACATGGTATTCGGCATGCCGGAGAATTATCGGTCCGAAGAGATGACCTTCCAAGTGGCCCCTTTCAACAGCGGATATAACGCCCTATTGGGGCGAGATGCATTTACACGCTTCCAAGCTATACCTCATTACGGGTACATGAAGCTCAAGATGACCGGGCCCAATGGTATTATCACTCTTGCCAGTGATCCGGACATAGCACTCCGCGCCGAGAACAAAACCGCATCCCTGGCCCTCGAGGCATTGTCCGAAGCCCTCGCGGCCGAAGAACTAGCCGCACTACGCTCCACGGTGGATAGGGACGACGTAATCCTGGACAAGCGACCCAAATCCACCTCCTTCAAACCAGCAGACGAAATCGTCAAATTTCAGGTTCACCCAACGGACACCAAGAAGACAGCCTCTATCGGGGCACAGCTGGACCCAACGGTTGGCGCCGCATTACAAGCGTTCCTACGCGAAAATTGGGACATATTTGCCTGTCACCCTTCTGATATGCCAGGAATCCCACGTAGGTTGGCCGAGCACAGCCTCAATATATTGAAGGGATACAAGCCGGTCAAACAAACACTGCGGCGCTTTTCCGAACCCAAACGACAAGCTATGGGGGTGGAGCTGGCCAAGTTGATCGAGGCCGGATTCATCAGAGAAATAAAACATCCGGACTGGCTCACAAACCTGGTGATGGTACCAAAGAAGGATAAATCATGGCGCCTATGCGTCGATTTCAAAGACCTCAACAAAGCCTACCCCAAGGATACCTTCCCCCTCTCCCGCATCGATCAGATCATTGATGCTACTACAGGACATGATTCACTGTGTTTCCTCGACGCATACTCCGGATACCATCAAATCAAAATGAAGGAGTCCAATCAAGCCGCAACGGCATTCATTACCCCATACAGGACTTTCTGCTTCAACACTATGCCCTTTGGGCTTAAAAATGCTGGCGCTACCTACCAACGCATGATTCAAACATGCCTGGAAAAGCAAATCGGCAAGACAGTTGAAGCATTCGTGGATGATGTCGTCATCAAGACTAGACACGTCGAGTCATTAATAGATGACCTACGTCTCACATTCGACAACCTCCGTGCATATGACATCAAGCTCAATCCGGAAAAGTGCGTTTTCGGCGTTCCCGCTGGAAAGCTGCTGGGCTTCATTGTTTCCAGTAGAGGAATTGAGGCAAATCCAGCCAAAATTCGAGCTTTGTCACAATTGGCTACACCAACAGACCTTAAACGGGTCCAAAAACTAGCCGGATGCGTGGCAGCTTTAAGCCGCTTTATCTCCAGACTTGGAGAAAAAGCATTGCCACTCTATCGCCTTCTCCGACGCACCGACCACTTCGAGTGGACGGATGCAGCAACGGCCGGACTGTAAGAAATAAAGGCTCTTTTAGCAAGCAACCCAATCCTGGCCGTGCCAAACGTCGGCGAACCAATGTTGTTATACATCTCTGCGACACACCAGGTGGTGAGCGCAGTGATCGTCGTTGAATGAGAGGAGGACGGACACAAATTCCCGCTTCAGAAGCCGGTATACTATGTATCCACTATCCTCACACCATGCAAATCCCGGTACCCTCATTACCAAAAGATAGCATACGCGGTCTTCATGGCATCCCGGAAGCTACGACACTACTTCCAAGAATGCTCGATCACGGTGGCTTCCGAAGCACCACTCAATGACATAATAAACAACCGCGACGCTACAGGCTGGATTGCCAAATGGGCCATTGACCTCCTGCCATTCGACATAACGTATAAACCGCGCCGAGCCATTAAATCCCAAGTGTTGGCTGACTTCATCGCCGAATGGACAGAAGCCGAGCTCCCTAAAGAGTATGGCACATATTCCAACTGGGTCATGTACTTCGATGGCTCTAAGGTGCTGGCTGGTTTGGGAGCGGGCGTCGTCTTAACATCCCTAACAGGAGACACAGTCCAGTACGTACTCCAAATCTTATATACAGACTCCAATAATGCAGCCAAATACGAGGCCTTACTGCATGGTCTTCGGATGGCCGTCTCCATGGGCATACAACGTCTGGAGGTGCGCGGGGATTCAAATCTCGCAATATCCCAAATAAACGGAGACTTTGATGCAAAAGATCCGAAAATGGCGGCCTATCGTAACACCGTACTCAAAATATCAGCCCGGTTCGAGGGACTCGAGTTTCATCATGTGGCTCGAGAAAGTAATCAAGTGGCGGATGTCCTTGCTCGCATGGGAGCCAAGCGCGACCCCGTCCCGCCTAACATCTTTCTGGAACGGCTCTTCAAGCCATCCGTGGTGTGGCAGGATGAGAGCGGCAACACTAGCCCGGACCCGATCATACCATCTGAGTCCGAGCACAATACCGATATCATCGGGGGCTCAGCCACCGAAGCAACACCATCGGCCCATCTCATAATGGCAGTAATTGCCCCATGGACCGAACCCTTCTTGGCCTACCTTAATAGGCGAGAGCTCCCTGAGGATCCTAACAAGGCTCGCTGCATTGTCCGGTGCTCGAAAGCCTACAAGGTCCATGACGGTGAGCTCTACAAGAAAAGCGCTACCAGAGTCCTTCAAAGATGTATCTCCGAAGAAGAGGGGCGGTAGCTCCTGGCCAAAATCCATGCTGGCCTTGGCGGTCACCACGCCGCGGCTCGGGCCCTTGTGAGTAAAGCCTTCCGTACAGGTTTCTTTTGGCCTACGGCCCGAGCAGATGCACAGGACCTTGTCCAACTTTGTGTCGGATGCCAGCTTTTCGCTAATCAAAGCCATATGCTGCCTACTGCGCTACAAACAATCCCCATTACATGACCTTTCGCGGTCTGGGGGCTTGATATGGTCGAACCCCTTAAAGGGGGAAGCCACAAGAAAAAATATCTGCTGGCCATGGTAGTTAAATTCACTAAGTGGATTGAGGCCAAGCCGGTTAAAACGGCCGAAGCCGGACCAGTGATAGACTTTATATCTGGTGTCGTACACCGTTATGGTGTCCCACACAGCATTATCACAGATAATGGCTCCAACTTTACAGCCGACGAGGTGAAAGCCTGGTGCGCTAACCTGGGCATCAAGCTCGATTATGCCTCCGTCTATCACCCGCAAACAAATGGTCAAGTCGAACGAGCCAATGGTCTTATTATGAGCGGCATTAAGCCCAGACTAGTGCGGTCTTTGAAAGAATCAGACAAGCACTAGGTTGAGGAGCTCGACTCTGTACTCTGGGGGCTGCGGACCACGCCCAACCGCACTACCGGATACACATCGTTTTTCATGGTGTACGGCGCAGAGGCCGTGTTGCCCTGCGACATTATGCATGACTCACCACGAGTGCGCATGTATGAAGAGAGAGAGGCCGAGCTTGATCGGCAGGACAGCTTAGACGCCCTGGAGGAGGAGCGCGATGTTGCAAAGGCCCGTTCCGCATTGTATCAACAACAGGCTCGCAGATATCAAAGCAGGGAAGTGCGGGTCAAGACTTATAATGTTGGCGAACTCGTTCTACGCTTGCCAGAGAAGAAAAAGGACAAACTCAAGCCCAAATGGGAGGGTCCCTTCATCATTGACGAAGTTCTCACTGGAGGAGCGTACCGACTGCGTGATGCATCAAACAATCGCTTGGAGTCGAACCCATGGAACGCCGCCAGACTCCGAAGATTCTACGCCTAGAGCCGGACTCTTTATTCGTCTTCTTCTCCCTTTTTGTCCATTACATTTTTTTTACTCTCTTTCGGTTTTTTTCTAGCTTTAAGCTCTTGTGCGGCTAAACCGCGCACCTATGATGTACACATCCTTAAATATGTACGTCCATAATACCTGGGGGCTTCTTGTACAGAAGCTTATTATTATTATTTTCCGAGCATCAAGCTCACCACATATGTGTCTTTTCCTCGTATGTACCTTTTCTTCGCCATTATATGCATCGTTATGACTTAAGTTTTGGGCAAGCTGGGTTGCCTGGCTCCTGTGCTTATGCCCTACGTTCCCATTAGTTCGGCTAGGGCATAAAGGGAGCACCTCTGCGATTGTTATTGCCGAGTCATCCGGATGTGTACCTCAGACTTGGTGAAGCCGAAATCTAGCGTTCTTAAGGGAATATTCGGTCGGCGAACTAAAGATGTTTTTTTCACTCATTACACTATGAACCCCCAGATGCTATGTACACTGTGATTTTTTAATCAAAGTTCGGACATGAACATTAACGCATGTTCACCCAGGGAAAGGAACCCTTAACGGAACTATTCTCTCTGAAAGATGTTTCTTACAATCACATGTAATATAACATAGCTAGCCGGATACAACTTGTCTGTTTAAGCAACTATGACCCCTACACCTGGTTTCCATGCATACCCCGGTCTATATTACCGTGCGGGTATTCGGAAACACTCCGCACCTTCGGGTCCGGAGGTCGAAGCGAAAAGGTCCGCCATGACAATCGTTTTTATAATCCGGCTAGGGACAAATTTGTCCATCGAAGCACATAGTCACTTAGACTCAAAAACTTCTTCCTCTATGCCGTCCAACAGGCTGTCTAGCTTACAATCCTGTTGGGACAATTCGGCGGCTACCTTTACTTGGTCATATACTAAACTAACCGGAATTTCTTTTCCGTCTGATCCTCGAGGTCCGACCCGAGCCATATGATTCGGATCAAGCTTGGTATACCGTGTTTTCACCATGGCCCAGGCCTCTCGCGCACCTTCTCGGCAGGCCGATATCTTCCATAATCGGAAACGCCTCCGCGCTCCTTTGAATAGCTGTACAAGTTCCTCCATACTTCCTGGAGGGGAGGCGGATGGCCACAAGGCCTTGGCAACACTCCGCATTGCCTGCCGCGCTCGCTCGTCCATTTGCGACAGCTCTTGTAGCATATCGCCTGAAGATCCGGACATTTTCTCTTCGGGACGGCCGGTCAGCATACCTGCAGACATAAATCTGTCAGTTCTTTTCCTCGCCGAATTACACAGAGGTAAGTTCAAAAGCATACTGAATATGCCGCCTCGTAGCCTCTTATTTTCCTTCACGGAGTCAGCGAGTTGGGCTCGCACATCTTTCAGTTCTTCGCCCAGCAGGGTGTTGGAATCCTGCAGCTTGTTTTTATCCTCCCTGACCCGTGTCAGCACACGTTCGCCCGCAGCCAGTAGCCTTTTGGCGTCTTGTTTATCTGCTTGCGCGATTTCAAGTGTCTCCTTCAGCTGATCTAACGATCCTGCCATGAGATATGCAACACTGTTAGCATTGCTGGTATATGATTATATTTTCTCGATGGAGGGGAACATTACCAGGCGACGCCTCCTTGGATTTCTCCAATTCGGCGGTGGCAGCAGTTAGCTGAGTCCGACACTTTTCCAGTTCTTGAGACAACAGTTTGTTCTTCTCTGTAAGCACCTGGTTATACAACGATCCTTAAATCAGTTGTATCAACTGCTTCAAGTCTCGGGGGCTACTGGTATATAATTATCAGGTTTGTACGATGTGAACTTACCCGCATATCTTTCAAATGCTGGTCTGTGGCTCTGGTAAGCCCGTCTCGAGCAGCTCGGATGTATGCATCAGCCGAGCTGAAGGCATTAAATGCCTCTTTTGTAAAGTCGGGGTCGCGAAGAGTGGCCCTCCGGCGCCAATGATTCATGGCGCTCTCCACTTCTGAGTTTGTGACGGATACATCATCCGAATCCTCCGCCGAAGGACAATCCGGCGTCACTCCCGTATCGGCCCTCGTCTTTATGGTAGGTTCTGAAGCCTGGCTGTTGGGAGCGTGACCCGCAGGGCCCCCGGACATAGTCCGGCGAACGCTCTTCCTGATGAGACACAAACAGACAATGTCACAGTTGGATGTGACTGCCAAGGGGCATATTTGCGAAGCCATACCTCTTTGACGACGGCTCGGTCGTGACTTCGTTTGCCTTCCTCTTCGAAGGCTTGCCCGACGTAGGCGCCGCTCTCTTTTGAGTCGCCTCTGGTGTAACATGGCGCGCCAAGCGCCTCCCCTTTGGAACACGAGACAGTGCGGTGGGTGAGGCAGAATGAGAAAGCTCTTTTGGAGGAGAGGTCTCCTGATTACTTACGTGTGAGGCAGGAAGGAGGCCGGGATAGTCGGCTATAATGGCCACTTCTATGCCATCGTAGCTCGCCTTGTAAAATACTCCCCCCTCAAGCTCCACAAATATGTCCGGATCCTCTTCGAATCCGGGGTCAAGATCCCGGTTATGGTCCTCCGGCTGTGGAGCAGGGTTGTAGATCCCCGTGACGACCTTTCGCCATTCCTGTTACAAATGGACGGGTTAGTATCAATCAAAAGTGACTTATGGAAAGGATTGAGTATGGTGGTGGGATTAAAACTCACCCAACTGGGAGGATTGTACATGGAAAATCCCTCTCGGCGTTTAAGACGAATAAATTCCTCTGTCTCCCCGTTGTATAGATCGGCCAATATTTTGGCCAGAGCGGCGGGGGTGTCCGGACCTTTCCGGCCGCAGCGTGAGGCGTCATCTTCCGCATTGTAGTGCCACATGGGGAGCCCTCTGAATTGGAGTGGCTGGACACCCTGCACTATGGAGATCGCCATTACCTCGATAATTGATAATCTGGACTGGGCGAGCGTCTTTATCTTGCTCATTAATTGATGGATTTCCGCACTATCTTCCTCCTCGAGGCTCCTAAGGCGCCAGCTGTGGCGTTTCTTCAAAGGAGCGTTGGAAAATTCAGGGAGACCCATTCGGATTGGGTCAGGGAGAGCGACGTCCTCAATATAAAACCACACTGAGGGCCACTCCTCGGATGCCTTCTTCGGTGTGCCGGGTAGGTATCCGGTCCCGGCTATGCGCCATACTTCGGCGCCGCCCACCTCGAATATGGATCCCTCTTGGGTACGAGGGATGAGGCAGAATAGTTTTCTCCATAAATCAAAGTGGGCTTCACAGCCTAGGAAAAGCTCGCAAAGGGCAACAAAACCCGCGATGTGCAAGATAGAGGCCGGCTTGAGGTTGTGCAGTTGGAGGCCATAATACTCCAGGAGTCCTTGGAGGAAAGGGTGGATTGGAAACCCAACGCCTCTTAGCAAATAAGGAATGAAGCACACCCGTTCCCCCCTGGTTGGATTGGGGAAATTTTCCGCCAAAGCTTCGCCTGAGAAGGAGGTCAAACCTGCTAGAACAGGGACCAGATCCGCGGGGGGAAGATATCCCTGTGTTTGGGGCTTCACCAGCTGATCATGGGATACAGAACATCTTTCCCAATTGCCTTTTGTGGAGCCGTGGGGGCGGGTGGAAGAACTGGGAGCACTAGCCATGTTGGAATGGTTTCTCCTAGCAAGCTTTGAGGATTTCCCGCTTGGCGTGAAATGGATCTGAAAATCCAATCTCTTTAAATAGACGCCTTTCTTACATGGTCAGGGAGTTATGTGCAAAGATACCCCGATCTCTCGTATTCGCTCGACATGTGGAAACTGAAGTCATGAAGGCGTGGAAGCCGATGAGCACGACATTAAATGGAAGGCCGAATACAGCTCCTTAAGTCAGGTACTTTGAAGTAATCGGAGGAGGAACCCGCCTTGCAATGCCGAAGACAATCTGCGCTCCGGACACATCGTCATTGAAAGCCTGGTTCGGGGGCTACTGAGGGAGTCCTGGATTAAGGGGTCCTCGGGCGTCCGGGCTACGTGACGTGGGCCGGACTGATGGGCCGTGAAGATACAAGACAGAAGACTCTCTCCCGTGTCCGGATGGGACTCTCCTTGGCGTGGACGGCAAGCTTGGCGTTCGGATATGAAGATTCCTTTCTCTGTAACCGACTTTGTACAACCCTAGTCCCCTCCGGTGTCTATATAAGCCGGAGGGTTTAGTCCGTAGAGGGCGATCATAATCAGACAGGCTAGACTTCTAGGGTTTTAGCCATTACGATCTCGTGGTAGATCAACTCTTGTAATACTCATATTCATCAAGATCAATCAAGCAGCACGTAGGGTATTACCTCCATAGAGAGGGCCCGAACCTGGGTAAACATCGTGTCCCCCGTCTCCTGTTACCATCGACCTTAGACGCACAGTTCGGGACCCCCTACCCGAGATCCGCCGGTTTTGACACCGACAACAGCGCCCTTAGCGGCGGCCACAAGCTCGACGACGGTGAGCAGAGCACGGACGTGTCGGCGGCTAACTACGGCGCACGGCGAGGCCAACAGAGAGGAGCAGTAGATGGAGAGGCTCACCGGGCGGCACGCCGATGGCCCTTGGAAGTTTAGGAGCGACAGAGGCGTCGCCGGCGAGGAGGGAGATCACTGGCGGCCGAGGAAGAAGACGAGGTCGATCCAGCTCCTCAGTGCTTCCCTGCTCCAACTGAGACCACCGTTCGATGGAGTAGTCGATGGCGGAGCTCCTCGACAAGTCGGTGGAGCGAGGTGGCAGCTGTGGCCGCGGAGATGGGCGAGGCACGGCGGTGACCTCGTCGGGTGCCGATGGGGAAAAGGAGGAGAGCGCGAGGGGAGAGGGGAGAAGTGAGCGAGGAGGCCAGGGGAAGGGAGGAGGAGTCCCTTATCCCCTCAGCTGCCCCTGTAGTGTCGGCGGGCGCTGCGCTGTCGACGCCGCACCGGCGAACGCGCGCTCGACCACGGCGGCGCTGACACGCAAGGGAGACGAAGGAGATGGGCCAGGTGGGCTGGTGGTCGGGGCACTGTGCACTAAGGCCCACAGTGCCTCGTTTTATTTTTCTGTTTCTGTTTTGATTTTTCTTTATTTCTTTTCTGTTTTGTAATAGTTAGGCCACTTTGCACTTTTATAAAATATGAGAGTTGACCCAAATATTACTGTGCAATGTTAACTTTCACCAAAAATTGGTTTGGGCAAATTTGGATTATATTTGAATTTGAAATGAATTTAATTAGATTAAATAACTCTGTTTTAGTGTTGTTTCATATTGTTGGAGTCATTTAACTATTTTAATTCATATTGCCCTTATTTTTATAATTGCTTCTGAAATATTTGCAACTTTATGAACATTTTTGATTTGATGTTGGAAGAAATAATTATTTGACTTGCATTTTAAATTTGAATTGTGTTGGATTATTTCCTAAATGCAATTTGATGATGATGATCATGATGACAAGACATGTTGTCTAGGTTAATGACAGAGTAAAGATCTGGGGGTGTTACATGGCGGATCCGACGCGCGCTCGCTACGCCGTGGCCCTGCCATCTGCCGGAAGAAGCGCAAGTGCGGCTGCTGCTCGCGGCCTTGAAGGCCGGTGGAGCGCCCAGGCCCTGTCGTGGCCGCGCCATGGCCATCTGTCGAGGACGCCCAGGCCCTGTCGTGGCCGCGCCTCGGCCATCTGTCGGGGACGCCTAGGCCGCTCGACGCACAGGAGCGTGCTGCCGGCTCCAGGGGAGCAGAGGAGAGGTGCGCCACCACCCTGACGCCTCCTCTTCGTGGACCCAGGAGCTCACCACCGCCCCAGACCGAGCTCCGATGGCCGCCACACCCTAGATCGACGTTGTGGCGTGCGCTAGAGGACCAGGTGGCGAGGCTCGAGAGCGTGCGGAGGCTCGTGGCGACAGTGCGCCGCTGGCCCTCGCGCTCGCGAAGACGGCCGACGCGTGCGGGGACATCTCCTGCGCCGTCACGCGACTCGCCGGCCGGTGTGCCCCCCTGTTGCTGCGCGCAAGGAAGGAGATGCCCTCCGTGGGGGAGGGGGAGGGGCTTGATTGCTTTTTTTTAAGATCTAGGGAGGTATATGTCAATATGTTGCCAAATCAGCTCCTTACATTCCGGCCCCACTTGTCAGAAAATGGTTAAACGGGCTAAATCACCTGATCAGTGCTTTTTGCAAAAAGTTTACTGAATGCGCAGTGATTTTTGCAAATGATTAGGGACTAGGTGGTTTTCTGCAGAAGAAGCCCGAAATATGGTGGTTTTATGCAATTAACTCCAGCTATGTATGTTTTCCACTTGATTTGCACACCATTTACGCATTAGGTTCTTACGTTCCAGACAGTTATAACTAAACAACTACTCTTATAGCAAGTTCACTTTGGTTTGTTTATATCAGCTTGATTAGCTTTCCCTGTAAAGTTCTCTTTTCTCCACTCAACATGTCACTTGAGAGGATCATTGGAAGAAGGAAGCCATCCATCAGCACTACACCAGAAAAAGACATGATTCATGGTGGGTTTTGACGCATCACAGGTTGCCTTTCTATGCCATCAGTTGACAACTAATCATTCATGTGCAAACACAACCAGTTGCACTGCACCATATCTGCCTGATGTGTGTCACAATTGGACTGACAGGTGCACGTACACCTCGTGCACATTAATCCCATCATGAGCTATGGTACATATTATGATATAAATAGTTATCATCAGGAATCAAAGTAGTATAGTAGTTAGCAAACTACCAAGGACTTTCTAATTGGAATTCGGAAGTAATTAGCATGTGTATCTACATTCATGACCCCTCACCAGCAGATAGCTTAGCTCCTAGCTAGCTAGTGATTTTGTCAGAAACTCACTAATTTGTTCATTACACACCTAATCCATCAGGAAAGCGTGGTGTTTGACGCGTGTCAGAGGCAAATCTATTTCTTAATCTGCAGCAAATATAAGTTGTCAACTCCGGCCATGCAAGCTCGTGACAAATACCCTACATTTCACAATTTTAATTATGGTAATTATTATTTACTTCACAGTTGCTAAATCTGGGCTGGTAGTGCTATTTACGTATTTAGTGATTTAAACGCTATTATATTTCTTTACGGAGGAAGTACATTGTGATGTAGGCGATTAGCCGATGAAATTAGTCGACTATTAGTTCCTACAAGCTAGTTGGTGACCGATATGCACCAGTAATAAATAACCTCAGTGTCTACATGGATCCACGTAATCAACAACATATTAATCGTAATGGAAAGAGTTCATTATTGGGCTGCAACGATCGACGGAAAGGGAAGCAAAATATGCAATCCCATGAGAGAGGCAAAGCCATGAAGATCGCTGGACTGGAGCTGGAAGATGACCTAGCGCCCTCTCTTTCTCCCCGTAAACGTGCTAATCACCGGCCAACGCCGTATATGCATGCATTCATCCCTACAGCCTGCGACGTACTACGAGGCGTATGGCCGGTGATTGGCGACCTACACACAAGATATACGCAGTGGCGTATGGCCGCCCAGCTAGCAGGGTGTACTCCTACATGTGTGCCCATTTTGAAATCCATCCATATAACCGTATCCGCATCCAAGCTCACTTGTTGGTAGCGGAGGAGCAACACTCAAGTGGGGCCCGCCAGCAGGGACCGATCCAGGAGGACAGGAGGAGAAGGAAGGCAGCGTTTAATGCCGACGTGCCAACCGTTGACCCTTGCAGGCCACTAGTCCTACTAGCTCTGATCCCATGTATTGAACGCGTACGTAGTGCAAAACCGATCGAGAACAAAAGTGGTACTAATACAAAAGTGAGTGTAGCAGAGGATAACATTTTTGTTTGTTTGTTTGTTTTACTTGCAACTTGCACCAGTGTGCTTGCCGCACCAAGTGGCATATACTTATGCGGCCAGGCGATTAGCTGTCGCCCAACGATTGCTAGCTAAGCTAATTGCCTGGCCGCATGAGGGGATCTCCAGCCGTTAGGCCCTCCAAGGGCACTTTTAGGCCAGAAATAGCGCTTTTTGGGGGCTTGCTGGTGATAATTTCAGCGTGGGGGGAACGATTCCCAGCCGCAACCGCAACAGCATCGGTCAAAAATTTAAAAAAATAACAAAAGTCGGCGAAATTCGTTTAAATTTGAACGAAATATAGGCGGTTTCATTGACATTTAGGCGAATTTACATAGATAAGAATATTAAAAAACTACTCCTAGTTGTTCATGCGGAGGAGGTTGTAGAAGATGATGTAGTCGTCGTCGCCGCCGTCGCTCGGCCGCCCGTCATCGGGGCGGCCTGGCTGCTGCAGCCCTGCCTTGGATCGCCGCTGCGGACCGGCTGGCTCGGCGCATTGACCTCCTCGTCGCTGTCGGAGAGCACAATGACGACGCCCTCGTTGCGCGGCGATTTCTTCCAGAGCGCGGCGCTGGCGCTCCATCTCCTGCGCCATGTAGTCCTGCCGCGACCAGACGAGGCCGCTCTCGAGGTCGGCGGCCATGGCCTCGTGCTCCTTCTTCACCACGACGGTCGCCGCAGGCTCCTTCTTCGGCTTCACCAGGCGGTAGTGGTTGGCAGGGGAAGGGACGCTGCCGCCCTCGTTGATGACGAGGTTGCCGCCGCGGCTGCGTCGACGGAGCGGCGTCTCCTGCGGCTCGGGCTTGACTGGGACGAGTGCCGCCGGCACCGACCCGAAGGAGCGGGAGCCCGAGGACGACGAGGACGGCGTGTCCATGCGCCTCGGCATCCAGGAGCTTCCGCAGCGGCGAGAGAAGGAGGGCGCCGGGTACTCCAGCCGCTGCTCGTTGCCGCCCTCGATGTGCTCGAGCACGCCCCACCATTGACGGTGGCCCTCCGAGTTGTGGTGCTCCCTCGGCGCCGGGCCGCCGTTGGTGGACGCCAGCTGCTCGGTGTGGCGCCGCTAGAAGTAGGCGGTCCACAGTGCGTGGTTGTCCACCGCGTACCGTGGTTGTTGGCGCGCGCTCTCCGGTAGGTTGGCCCGGATCGCCGCGATCTCGGCGGGGCGTTCCGCGTCGGAGGGCGGTGGGGGCACGGGGACGCCGCCTGCGTTCAGCCGCCATGCACCCGGCACGCACATGTCGGGAGGCATCGGGTAGTTTGCCTCCTACAGCAGGCGAGCCTCCCACCCGTGCAGCCAGCGGCGGCCAAAGTTGTTGGCTGCCGCACCGTCGCCGGGGAACCTCTCCGCCATGGCTAGTGTGGGGGCGGTGAAAGGAGAGAGGGCGAGAGTGATGAGAAGCCGAGGCGAGAAAGGTGGTCAGCGCTGGAGCGGTGTAGGCGAGAGAGATGGCTATGGCGAGTGTGCGGCGAGCGGCGAGAGGGCGGGAGCGGGGTGGACGCGTGGCGGGAAAGGGCGGGACGCGCGGTGGCTCGTCATCAATGGAAGGCTGACCGGCGGCAGCCTCAGCATTGAATCGAGCAGGAGCCGAGGCGAGGCTATGAGGACGACGAAGCCGAGTCGCTGACTCGGCGGGCCCACGGGATGGGAATCTGGCGCGGGTAGTTTTGGCGCCATTTTTCTTTCCCCCAGCGCCCCCGGTCGCCCCCAGCCGGCGTCAATTTTGGCCCAAACCGGCGAAATTTGGGCTCCTGGGAACGCGGCTCGGCCATTTTTTTTACACCGGCGATAAAAAAGGTGCCCTGAGGGGCGAGCAGGTGGAGATGCTCTAAGTCACAGAGAATTTAGCCCTCAACTCCCAAATATTACCCGTCCCAAAATTCTTGTATTAGAATTATCTAAATACGTATGTATCTATAACTAAAATGTAAATAGATATTGTACATTTATATGTAGATAAATTTAAGATAAGAATTTTGAGACGCAGGGAGTATGAAATACCGACCCCTTTTATCTCTTTGTATGTACGCAACGCTGGATGTACGGGAAGTCGAGTCAGCAATTCAGCATGCCAGCAGCTCCTTTTCTGTAATTAAGTAACGCACCCAAGACTGCTGACTTGCTGATTGAGCTACTACGTGATGTACGTACGCGTAGGACCCAGCTCTCGGTGCTGGTGTTAGAAAAGAAGCTCAAAAGCGTCGGTAAAGGGATTCAACAAGAAGCTACGCACCGCCGACCTTCAGCACGCATCCAAAAATTTAAGCAAGGGCGGCCTTTTGGTTTGGTTCGGTATCAAGAGCTCAGTGGTTGTAACTTTGTCAACCCCGGCCATGCATGCCAGTGACAAATATCCCACCAGCAAGCACTACAATTTTCCTAGTAACATATATATTTTTTTCTTGCGGGAACTTGTTGTAACACTTCATCTAAAGGGTTTCAAATCCTTGCATACATTTTTTCTGTTACTTGCATAACGATAATACAATGTTTGACGTAACACAATAGATATAGGAGGAAGGCAATAAAAGAGCGAGTTCGAAGTATTATAATGCAATTACTTGCATACGTTTTTTATGTGTCATTTTCTTCTGCTTTCCAGACATGGGAATGTTGTCCTCTGGTATTCAATGAATTACATAGGCTTTTCACACAGAGGGAAAAGGAGCCAAAATAATTGATTTGCAAATAGAACGCACTTCAAGGCAATTTACAAAAGTGAAGTTACATCTGTTTTGGGGCGGGGGAATAAAGATTGATCATCTGTAAGTGCATTATTGTCAAACTACCGAGTATTACCCATGGAAAGCCAAGATGGTCGATTAGGCAAGTAACATTAGAATAAGGAATTTTCCAGAGGTTGCATTTCCTCATGGACTGATTAGCATAAGTAGTAGATTTTTTATTGTCAGATTAACGAGCCAAGTATTAACCATGGAAAGTCGATGTTCGACTAGACAAGTGAGTGAAAACTAACTGAATGATCCGGAGATCGTATTTCCTCGGGAATGATTAGCGCGACCAAAGCATCATTTTGTCAGCAAAAAAGAAAATCAAATTTTTGGCTTGTCATTTACGAGGAAAAACCTGAGATACCAGATTTTTTTTTGTTTTTTGAGAACTAGATACCAGAATATATATGAACCAATTTTGGAAATGCAACCGACAGAGGCTACATACTAGTACCTTGGTGGTGTGACCCACGGGCAGAGAGACAGGGGTGGCGGCCAACGATTTTCAACCCATGGCCCACACGGCAGTGCGCACCTATAAAGGCAGCAGGGAGCACCCCCACTCCCACGCTTCGTCCCCCACCTCCCACTCTTCTTCCTCCTTCCTCCCGGCCGTTTCGTTCTATAAAAAAATCCCTCCCAGCAAACCGCCCACCTCTCCCCTCTCTTTCCCTCTCTCTCTCTCTCTCTCTCTCTCTCTCTCTCTCTCTCGCGCGCAGGGCACGTCAACCCCATTCTCCTCCTTCCTTCCCACCCGCTGCAGATTGCTCGATCAAGTCAAGGTAACCGCTCCTGAAGGCCGCTTCGATCCTCCATTGATTTCTTGCCCATCTTTGCTCTGCTTTGATGGACAGTTTGCAGTTTCATGGTCTTTTCTGTGGTTTCTTCGTTGCCATGACCATGAGATGCTCTCACGAATTTAGGATTGAGTACGCTGGAGAGAGTAGAGATTAAGGTGGAGAAAATGGGTGTCTTTCCAGTTCTTGCATCTTTGCTTCCACCATTTGGATGGATTTTGGGATCAATGTGTGCCGGTCGGTGGCTTGAACCGGCCGTCGACGCATGTGCTTCGTCTGCTCGCTTGCTTGATGATTTCTGAACTAGATCGGCCAAACATGATAAATTTATTTAGTAGTGCATCAGATTGGCACCCTCCCTCCACTTGGTTGGTTTTGCTTTATTCTTCTTCCCCGGTCTGCTCTGCAGCTTGAGCTCTCGTTTACTTTACTCTTCCTCTCCCAGCTCCAGCAGAGCAGCTGCTAAGCTGTATTACTGGAGTAGTTTAGACTAATTAGCAGTAGTTTATTAGCACCTCCCTCCCTCCCTCCCTAGTCCCTCCCCAACGTGGCTACATTTTTAATTGATTATTAGTCAGTACTACTCTACTGCTTGAGATTTAGTAACACTTTTGTGACATTCTTTACACCTAGTTAAAGAGCCAAGAATCAGAGCTGTTGTATTCGATTCGATTCCGACCTGGAGTAGTCAGTCCCTCATCACGTTTCATCTCTTTACAGATTGACGCGGACAGAGCATCCAGGAGATTGGTCGGCGGATCGAATCATGACGACGGACAATGCAAGAATCCCAAAGGTATGGTCTCAGAATCAATCTCTAGATTCAGGAACATCTCTTCTCTCTCAAATTTCTTCCTTGTTTCTTTACACAAGTTATAAGTTAGTTTTATGATAAGCTTGCATATACAGATACTAATATCAGTTTGTTCGTTTGCTTGCGCAGTCGTCATCGTGGCCGAGGAGGACGAGGACGGCGGTGAGGAGATGGCTGAGCCTCAAGAGCAACACAGAGTCGTCCTTCCATTCAGACTGCACCAGTAAGTCACCATGATCGGATCAAAGAAACAACCATTTCTATCTATTATTGTTCTTCGAGTTCCATCTAAGAAACCTCCAGCAGGATAGTTCTCCAACGGTTAACTAATCACAGGAACTAACTCTGCTTGTGTTTAAAAATCGACCAGGTGATATGTTTGGTATCAGAGGCCAGGAGCAGGGGAGGCGCAAGAGCTGCTCGGACAGGGATGGCAGCCGGCGAGATCTGTCGGGTACGGACCACTTAACAAACTTTTACTGTCTGGTGCTGTTAGTTGCAGCAACAAACAGCTCTGTACATCTCTGTCCCCGGATAAAACCATCAAATGAGACACACACACACACACACACACACACACACATATAGCAGCAACTGTTTCATCACACGAGATGGAACAGTTTTGTAATGG
Organism: Thinopyrum elongatum; assembly: GCA_011799875.1. Classification (NCBI taxonomy): domain Eukaryota; kingdom Viridiplantae; phylum Streptophyta; class Magnoliopsida; order Poales; family Poaceae; genus Thinopyrum; species Thinopyrum elongatum. Next base: position 43,358,471 of record CM022297.1, on the reverse strand, counting down.
AGATGAATGAACGAACGTGCTCTGAAATAGTATCTTGTTCGTATGTTTGTTTGTGTGTGCGTAGGTGAAGCAGGGTGGTTGGTGGAGGAGGGCCGCGAGAATCTGATGCCTCCTCTACAGCATGGGCGGAGTTCGTCGTGGCAGCCTCCCAAGGAGCTCAGGTCAGTGACACACACACACCTTGATCTTCATGCGTCCAATTCTCTGCGTTCCAAAAAGAAAATATCTTATCATGTCAATTGTCAACGCATATAAATCTGCGTGCATCATGTGCATATGGAACAAGAGCTACATACCTATAGTCCAACAAAATACAGGCTGTTCTCTCAAACTCTGGGCATCTTTCTCTGTTATTGGTTTCAGAGGGGAAAAAACACTACTCCTATACTAGCATATTTAGGGAAACTTAGAAACCAATTACTCCCTCCGTCCCAGAACAAGTGTCTCAACTTTGTACTAGCTCTAGCTCTAGTACAAAGTAGCGGATGGAGTTGAGTTGAGGCGATGGAGTTGCGCTTAGTGAATGATTGGTTAAACCATGCTGATTCATTTCTGGATACAGTTTATACTATACGGTAAATTAACTGTATTTATGTATTCTGTGTATAACACAGGGTGCTGGTGGGCACGTGGAACGTGGGCGGGAGGGCGCCGCACCAAGGGCTCGACCTCTCCGACTGGCTCCTCGACCAACATGCCTCTTCCTCACCTCCCCACATCTATGTTCTCGGGTACGTATGTGCATACTGCCCGTGTTGATATACTGTTGTCTGGTAGTGCGTCGAACTCGCTTTTCTCTCTCTAGTTTTGTAGGTCAATATAACCTTCAGTTATTTTTCGAAACGAAGACAAAGATTGCCTCATCTATTAATTAAGCAGAAGAGAATTGCCCAGTTAATTACAAAAAAACCGGGCAAAAACCGAAACAACAAGGGCGAAGCCCATTCCAAAGACTGAAACACACAGGGCAAAGCCCACCCTAATCGACGACAAGTCGACCTACGGCCAGACAACGCAGCTCCGACTCTGATGGAGAACTCAGAAGAACAAAACCAGGCACGCCTGGCGCCACGGAAGATTGCCGAACGGGCCACCTGCAGCCAGTCATCGTACACCACAGGGCCCCGCCGCCGCAGCTTCGACTCCATAGCAACAAGCAAACCGAGGCAAAACCGTGGACACGCCGGAGAAGAGTCGACTACCGCAACCATTGCCGCGTCGCCGACATCGCTCCCACCATCATCGTTGCCACAGAAGTCTGGTTGCCACAGAGATTCTCTCGGGGCCGCCGCCCCGACATACACCGCTCCGTCGCGCCCAGCGCAATCAACCGGCACCGCCTTCCGAGGCCGCCGCCCCGACATACCACCGCTCCCCTCGAGCAGCAACGCCGCACAACCCAGCTGCCCGCAGCCCACGCTGCTCAGGGCAACCGCTCGCAGACCACGAACGTCGCACCACATCCGGGGCCACCACCCCGACATAAAGTCAGACCGCCCCCTCTGGGGCGCATCGACCGAGCCGACACCCCTACCGCCCAAGCGGGACAAGGATGCCACCCAACCAATGTCGAGAAAGAGCCCCACCTCAAAGAGCTGTCACTCACATTGTTCCCGAGATCGCCATCTCGACGCACAATCAGAAACCACCCGGAGCCGCCGTCCACTGTCCCCGACGACGAAGAGATCCGCCGACCATCCGAAGCTAGGGATTTCTCCCGGAAAGTCGTGTAATGGAGCTCCACGGCAACACCTTCAAGAAGGGGAACGACACCATGGCCATGGCGCCGCTGTTGCCGGCACCGACCCAAGGTCAGTGCTGGACTTTCACCCGGAGCTCCTCCACACCTCCGAATCCGAGCAGATCCGGAGCACTGCACAGCACACAATCCCCATGGTCGACGTCCACCGGCTTCACCTGAATCCGAGCAGATCCGAAGCTGTTGCTCCTGCATCCTCACAGCGAAGCCGCTCCACCATGCCGCCTGAGCAGCAGCCCCTCACCGCGCTGTCGCGCAACCTCCCGGCGACAGATCCGCGCCGCCGGACCCCTTGTGCAGCAGCACCTCGTCCCAGCTCCTCCCGAGCCCCACACGCCGCGGAGCAGAGTACCCAAGCACCCGAGGCCGTGGAGCAGAGCACCCAAGCAGCAGAGTAGCGCTCGACCACAGATGGCCGCCCAAGCCGCCACGCACGCGCGACGCGACCTCGCCGCGGCGCCCACGCAGCCCCATCACTCTCCTCTCCGTGGCCCGCTCAGATCCGCGCCCTTCGCTCCGTGCGCCCGCACCAACGTCTGCGGTGAGCCTCCGCGCGTAGAACCGCGCCAGCCGGCCCCGAAGCGTGCCCGACCCGCCCCTGCGCTACCTCGCCGCGCCGCCTCGAGCTAGCGTTGCCGCCGGCCGAGCTCCCATCGAAGAGGACGGCCCGCGCCGCGCCGCTCCGACCGGAAGGAGGAAAGGGCCCCGCCGCCGCCGAGCCGCACGGGCTTTGCCCGGCGACGCCGTCCGGCGACGGCGAGGGGAGGCGGGAGAGGTGGGTGCTGCGCTGCTGGCGGCTAGGGTTCGCTCCCGGCCGCCCGCGGGAGCGAACATTGTTTAGCTGCCTATCGAGTGGCTGGGAAGGCATAACCTTCAGTTATGATTAATGAAAATATTATAGTGGAATGAACTAATCATCTACACATTCGGTTACTTGGAAAGTGTAGTTGAAAGTGCTATTCACTCAAGGGAATGCTGTTGAGTGAATACTGAATACACTCACTCAAAGGAATTGGTACGAGTGAACTTTAATTTGTGTGGATTTCAGTGCAGAGTGCAAACCCATATGCCGGCCAGAATCATGACAGGACGTCGTGTACCTTACCTTACTTGCATAGGAGTGAGTGGTTTACCTGTAGTACATATTGTCATGGGTTTCAGTGTTGGACTTATGCAACTAATCATGATTAGTCATCCCATCACTCCTCAAAAATTATAATTGGTGTAGCTTCAATAAGAGGAGGAGAAGTTGACGGTTTAATTTACCGCCTCGATCGCCATAAACAAAGTCATGCTGCCGTGTGAAATGGTGACATAATGATGGAGTATATAAGAGTGATTCTAAAGTTTGATTAAGTTAATTTGTCATGTCACAGCTTCCAGGAAATAGTGCCGCTGAACGCTGGGAATGTTCTCGGCGCAGAGGACAAGGGGCCGGCTTCCAAGTGGCTTGACCTTATTGGCCAAGCCTTGAACCCTTCCTCCTTGGAGAGAAGCAACAATTGTCACCTCAGTCACCGGTGCACTGCCGCCGAGGAGGCAAACATTGAAAGTGGCCAGAAGGCCAAGGTCAGCTTTTCGGACATACCGGTGATGGACGATACAGTATCAGAGCTTGAGGAGGAGGAGGAGGATAGCGAGCCTTCCACATCGAACCCAGAGTCAAGCAACGAGGAGGAGACAAGCGAGTTTGCGACGATGTTGCAAGAAAGGGCGAGGCACGGGTACCGCCTGGCAGCGAGCAAGCAGATGGTGGGCATCTTCCTCTGCGTGTGGGTCCGGGCGGATGTCATGCCACGTGTCACCGGCCTCAGGGTCTCCTGTGTTGGCAGGGGCATCATGGGGTACATGGGAAACAAGGTGAATTTCCGCAAATTATAGAACCATGAAATTTTGCAAATTTAATTTGTTGCAGTTGATATTCAGAAAAGTTGTTGCTGAAATGACTGTGAATATGTGATAGGGGTCCATCTCGATCAGCCTGACAATGCAAGGTGGCAGCTCTGCGGCGGCATCGACGAGCCTGTGCTTCGTGTGCACGCACCTGGCGTCCGGCGAGAAGGACGGCGACGAGGTGCGCCGGAACTGCGACGTCGCGGAGATCCTCAAGCGGACGAGGTTCCCGCGCCCTCACCGATTCTCCAGACTGCCGACGGCGGCACCATCGTCGCCGGAGACCATCTTGGAGCACGAGTACGTACGACACCCAAGCCACATCTTCCTCTGATATTTTGAACCGGGTGGACTCTGCTTCTGACTCTGTCGTTTTGGAACGGCAGCAAGGTCATCTGGCTGGGCGACCTGAACTACCGGCTATCGTCGACGGGCGGCAGCGGCGGGGGCGACGGCGAGACGAGGGGCCTACTGGAGCGGAACGAGTGGCGGGCGCTGCTGGAGAGGGACCAGCTGCGCGCGGAGCAGAGGGCCGGGCGCGTGTTCGGCGGCGGGTGGGAGGAAGGGGAGATCCGGTTCCCGCCGACGTACAAGTACCTGGCCGAGTCCGACACCTACGCCATGGCCGCCCTGAGCTCCTCCGCCGCCGGCAGGCCGTCTCGGGAGAAGAAGAAGCGCACGCCCGCATGGTAATTGCCAATTAAACGCACCTACACCACTGAATTTTTACATTTGACAGGAGGATCATGCGACGTCAGTTCGGTTAGGAACTACTAATCAATCAGAGATTCAGAGGTCTCACATGGCATGGTGCGTGCTCATGAGAGACATGCGAAGATCATGGCGGAGCACTCACTGCACAGTGCACACTGCATCTGCATGATTTGAGCTTAGGCACATGCTCTGCGATTAGCTCAGATTTGAATTAATTAGTGAGGCTAGCTAGAGTAGCGTAGACTCCATGGTGACCAGTCCTTGTCGCGCCAAGCATAGGGAATCTACCTACCTAGCGGTGTAACAGATGCAAGCTTTATGCATGCACTGCACGTAGTTAATTATTATACTCCAATGGCCACTCGCCGCCATGATCTATCGCTAATCAATCTACTGCTAGTCTGCTAGTAATTTCCTTAACCTGTCGCTGATTGATTAATTTATCGGGTCGTATTAATTGCAGGTGCGACCGCATCCTGTGGCGCGGCGAGGGCGTGGAGCAGGCGTGGTACGAGCGCGGCGAGTCGCGCTTCTCCGACCACCGCCCGGTCAACTCCCTCTTCTCCATCCACCTCCACCACCACCACGCCGACGACGCTGTCCGCAGCATGCCGGGCACCGCCAAGACGTGCTGCCGGCAAGGCAGGAGGCGACCACCCGGCAGCAGGGCCACGACGGCGACGACGGTGCGCGAGGCTGCGACGCGCGGCGGCGCGGTGATCGAGGCCGAGGAGATGCTCGTGGTGCCGCCGCGGGACTGCCGGTGCCTCCAGTCCTCGAGATTCTGACAGGTCGTGCGTACATACAGGTGACCATATCGACAGACCAAGGACAGCCACGGCAGCGGCCTCAAAAGGTGGCCGGGACGGCGCACGCGTGCCGGCGGGCTTTCGCTGAAACAGAGGCGACCCCCGCCGAGAGTGGTGCGTGCACCGGCCGCCAGGTTGCATACGTGCTCATGATTGCTTGCCACTTGGCCACGGAGCTCGCAGCAATTTTCACTCTGATAGGAGAACCACGGGACATTCTTCTCGGGAACGCGCAAGCTTTTCAGGGTGGATGCCTTCTTCACAGGAATCTTCATCTTCTCAGTAGAGTAGTAATTTTTCCTTCATGTCTAAACTTACAGTATGCATGTAGCCCAGCGGTATAGAATAGGAAATTAGGAATCCCTCCCCCCTTTTTTTTTTTTTTGAGGATAGGAATCCCTCTCTTCTTTTCTATGTAGTTTTGTTTTGGACATAGTTAAGACAAACTGTAATCCCAAAGTTTTCTTCAGTTCATATACTATAACTATATATAAGGAGATGGGTTGTACATTGACGTGCAAAATTTCGGTGGGATGCCGGATGCATTCAGTTAAACATGTTCTTCCGCATTATGCTGAATAAATTCCTCTCTTGGAGTGCTTTAATATTTGGTGAGTGAGAGTGAGGAACTTCCCCTCTCTCCCGGACCGCACGCGCAGGCGGCTCCGGAGGGGCTAACCCTAGCCGCCATAGACCCCTGTCCCCAAGCTTTCCTCGCCGTCAATGGCGGCGGGCGAGGTCGGCAAGCTCGGACGGCCCCCTTTGCACGGAGGGGTGGCGTCACGCGGGCAGTGCGAGGTCGGGCCATGGCAAGGCGGAAATTCGCGAAGGAGCTTGCCGAGGAACCGCAGCGTGGGCACTGCGCGGTGCGGCGGCGCCTCCGTATTGTGTTGGTGTGAGAGTAGAGGGCGGCACGGACCGGCTTCCATGATGACAGCGGCGCTGTGGAGTTCAGCCAGGAGTGGCGGGAGCTCCTGGAGTGTGGCGGCTGGAGGTCAACTTGGGTGTGGGCATGCGGCTTGTTGGAAATATGACCTAGAGGCAATAATAAGGTGGTTATTATTATATTTCCTTCTTCATGATAATCGTTTATTATCCATGCTATAATTGTATTGACCGGAAACTCAAATACATGTGTGGATACATAGACAACAACATGTTCCTAGTGAGCCTCTACCGGACTAGCTCGTTGATCAAAGATGTCTATGGTTTCCTAGCCATAGACATGAGTTGTCATTTGATAACGGGATCACATCATTAGAAGAATAATGTGATGGACAAGACCCAAACTATAAACGTAGCATATGATCGTATCAAGTTTATTACTATCGTTTTCTGCATGTCAAGTATCTGTTCCTATAACCATGAGATCATGCAACTCACTGACACCAGAGGAGTACCTTGTGTGTATCAAACATCGCAACGTAACTGGGTCACTATAAAGATGCTCTACAGGTATCTCCGTGGGTATCTGTTGAGTTGGCATGGATCGAGACTGGGATTTGTCACTCCGTATGACGGAGAGGTATCTCGGGGCCCACTCGGTAATACAACATCACAATGAGCTTGCGAGCAATGTGACTAAGGAGTTAGCCACGGGATCTTGTATTATAGAACGAGTAAAGAGACTTGACGGTAACGAGATTGAACTAGGTATGGAGATACCGACGATCGAATCTCCGGCAAGTAACATACCGATGGACAAAGGGAACTGCATACGGGATTAGCTGAATCCTTGACATCATGGTTCAACCGATAAAGATCTTCATTGAATATGTAGGAACCAATATGGGCATCTAGGTCCCGCTATTGTTTATTGACCGGAGAGGAGTCTCGGTCATGTCTGCATATTCCCGAACCCGTAGGGTCGCAACGTTCGGCAGCTCTACGATAGTATTGAGATATTAATAGTAGAAAATCTGAAAGTTGTTCGGAGTCCCGGATGGGATCCGAGACGTCACGAGGAGCTCCGTAATAGTCCGGAGGTAAAGATTCATATATGGAAAGTTGTTATCGGGGTTCCAGAAAAAGTTCGAGTTTTTTCGGTATTGTACCGGGAAGGTTCTAGAAGGTTCCGGAGTGGAGCCCACCTGCATGGGAGAAGCACATGAACGTGGGTAGTGGGGAAAGTCCACACAACCCTGGTCTAGGAGCACCAAGATCCTTCCTTAAAAGAAATAGTATCATATCCCGAAGCGATAAGATCAGGATCCCTAAAAAGGGGGGATAACGATCGGTGGGGAAGGAAAGGAGGGATTTCCTTCCTCCCCTTTGACCAACGACCCTAGGGCCTTAGAGGGAAAGCCACCAGCCCCCTCCACGCCTATATAAAGGTGGGGAGGCGTTGGGGGCAGCCCCCCTTCGACCCTTGCCCGTTACCTCTCCCAACTCCTCCCACGTTTCACCGGTACGCGCTTGGCGAAGCCCTGCCGGAGTTCCGCTGCCACCACCACCACCATGCTGTCGTGTTGGTTCAGATCTCATCTACCTCCTCTCCCTCCCTTGCTGGATCAAGAAGGAGAGGACGTCGCCGAGCCGTACGTGTGCTAAACTCGGAGGTGCCGCACGTGCGGTACTTGGATCGGATTGGATCTCGACGCGAGTACGACTACGCCAACCATGATCTCTAGATCATTAACGCTTACGGTCTACAAGGGTATGTAGACACCATCTCTCAGAGATGTGCATCTCCTAGATTGATCTTGGTGAGCGTAGGAAATTATTTTGTTTCCCATGCAACGTTCCCCAACACGGCTGTCCTCCTGGAGGCGATGGTGTGGAAAGAGGCGACGGCGTGGGCTCAATTTGGGCCCATCTGGGTCAGATCTGGCCGCAAGGCTGTGGTAGTGGCAGTTGTCTAGAGTGAGACAGCTGCTGAGCGAGGTAAAATCCTGCCCGTTTGTCGGTGCCGGCAGCGACGACACCCGTGGGCGTCGTCCCCTCCTTGGAGGCGTTGCTGAGGTGTGTCGACACTTCCTTGCTCCCGCGTTTGTTTGGTAGATGTCTCCGGGCGAAAGCCTAGACTCGGTGTGGGATCGGCACGAGGCGGCATCGTCGACGTCGTACCTCCATTGGGGGCATCGTGTTTGAAGACTTGGCTTGGAGGTTCCTTGTTGCGCTCGTCCGGTGCTTGCTGCTGACCAAGATTGTTCTTCAGAGGCGTCATGTACGCCGTTGTCGGGAGACCAAGGTGATGCCTTTCTCTGGACTGACCAAGTCATATCATTTGATTACCGTCTCCTCCTTTGGCATTAAAGGTGAATTGTGCGTCGACAAGTGAAGTCCAATGTAGTTGTTGACCTTTGAAAGTGATTGGTGTCGGCTGAGACGCGACTCTGTAGCTCATTCTTGGGCAGACACTTTTGCGTGTAGTTGTATTGTTTGCGGTGGTAGTCTTCGGACGAGCCTCGATGTGGAGTTGTGCTATGCTTGTTGTTCGCAGGGAATGGTAGACTTTTCGTACTCAGTTTTCTGCCTTCTATGGTACGCAGTTGGCGTACTCTCACAAAAATACATTCATCCCTTTCGGGATCTTTGTTTCTTCTTCTAGGGATCTTCTTATAAATGGCAGGGAATTTCATGTTCATGACCTTGGATCTTCTCGCTAGAGCCAAATACATCACCGACGGTTTACTCACTTCAGTTCAACCCCTAAACACATCAGCGTAGGAGATCTATCCAAACTCTTTTATAATAAAAGGGTTGGATGGTCTTTTTTTTAAAGTATGTCGCCCACGGCGATACGCAGCCTATGTATGTACCGCACGCACACACATCTCCCGCTGGGTCAGCCCTTTTACACTTTTTTTTCTCTTATGTAAAAACTTTAAAACATGAGGGCCCAACGAGATTCGAACCCAGGTACAACCGCGGTAACCAACTGGACTACTTCTTGTTGTGCCAAGTTACATTCTTTTTTCTTCTTCAAATATAAAACAAACGAGAGTCTGTTTGATTATATTTTTTCGTTTTTTGTTTGTCCGGTTTTCATCTGTTTTTAAATTTTTCTTTTTCTATTTTCTTTTCTTTTTTAAATTTTTTGAACTATTTTTAAATCATGAACGTTTTCTTAAATCTGTGAAATTTTCAAATATGCGAAGTTTTCCTAAATTCACGAAGTTTGTTTCCAAATTCATGAACTTTTTTAAAAATCCATATACTTTTTTCAAATCCGCAAACTCTTTTCACCTTTTATGAACTTTTTCTCAAAGCCCGTGAATTTTTTTCAAATTCATGATTTTTTTTTCAAAATTGATGAACTCTTATCAAATACGCGAACAATTGGACCGGCCCAACAGACGCCTAATGGAAGTGATGGTGTCACCTAGTTGGGCCAAGGCAGATCTCAACAAAAAAGTTGGGCCAATGCCTAAGCATTCTTTTTCTTTTATATATTTTGTTTCTCTTTTCTTTTTTATTAATTCATTTTTCTCCTTTTCTAACTTTATTATTATTTTTGAAACCATTTCAAAAATTTGAAATATTGTTTGAAATACCAAAAAAATATTGTTTTCAAATATTGTTTCCAAATTTAAAGAATTACTGGAATTTCAAAAAATGTTCCTATTTTCAATATTTTGTTCACAAATTTAAGAACTTTGTGAATTTTGTATCAATTGTTGGGAATATTTTCAAAATTTGATAAAAAAGTATTCAAGTTTGTAAAATTTTCATACACAATTTCAAATTCCAAAAATGTTGGAAAATTAAAAAAATGGTTAGGACATAAGAAAATGTTCATGTTAATTTATAATGATGGAAACTGAAAATAAAAAAAGTATTCAAATTAGAATAGAAAACTACATGCTCACGGATGCACCCGTTTGGCCTAGTCCAGCACACTCCTCTTAGCTGGTGTTTTTCGGACTCTGGATAAATAACCCTAACTTCTTACATCAACTTGGCATGGACATCAAAGACATCCATGCCAGCTTTGAACGACTTCAGACACCGTTTGCTCGTTGTAACATGTTCGGCCATTTATTGGCCCCTTTTCACCGAGAAAACTCCAGAAATTGCAAAACTTGTCAAAAATCCAAACAACTTGGTATAATGCCTTGAATTGTTCATTGAAGCTGGTGGAAAAAATTTGACAGTATGCACGTTGCAACATCTCTGCCATTTATTGGTCTTCTTCACTGAGAAAAGTCTAGAAAATGCAAAACTTGTCAAAAACACAAACAGTTTCACATGGTTTCTTGAATTGGTAACACAAGGCCACAAACAAAATTTGGGCTCTCAGACGGGGCCTTCTGGCCTAATCTGAACATCCGTTCAACATGATCTATTTTTGTGCATCGTTGAAATGGCACCAACTTTTGCAAGTAGGTGCGCATGCCCATGGTAGGTATCCATGTCAGGTTTGAAAATTTTCCGTGATCGTATGTAAGTTGTGAGACGTTCGGTCATTTATCGGCCTTTTTGACTGAGAAAACACCACAAAATTTTCTGAGATCATATGCATGTTGCCTTGAATTAGCCATATAAGATCATGGGAAAAGTTGGTGTCATATGACGGATGTCTAAAAGGATGTGCTCTCAAACGAGCCCTTATGGCCTACCCGAACACCCTTAGTTGAGCATGCTCTCGTTTTGGACATTCTTGAAATGACCCAAACTTTTGCCAGTAGGGTGTTGATAACCCACAAGTATAGGGGATCGCGACAGTCTTCGAGGGTACTATTTCACCCAAACTTATTGATTCGACACAAGGGGAGCCAAAGAATATTTATGAGCCTTAGAAGTTGAGTTGTCAATTCAACCACACCTGGGAAATAATATCTCTGCAGCAAAGTATTTAGTAGCACAGTAGTTTGATAATTTTGATAGTTTCAGTAATAGTAGCAATAGTCAAGAACAATAACAGTAGCAGTTTGTGATGATTGTGACAACAACAACAGTAGTAACTTAGCAAAGACCAATATGAGAAAAGTGTAGGTATTGGATTAGTAATGGATATTTATGTTGGATGACATTCATCATATAATAGTCACAACCTAGAGCAATACACAATAGCTCCAATTCATCAATGTAATGTAGGCATGTATTGGAGCTTATAATAAGAACTTGCATGACATCTTTTGTCCTACCCTCCCATGGCACCGGGGTCCAAAGGAAAACTAAGGTATACGAAGGCCTTCTTTTAATGGAGAACCGAAACAAAGCATTAACATATGGTGAATACGTAAACTCCTCGAATTACAGTTATCCCCGGAGAGTATCCCAATTATTGTCACTTTGGGGTCTACGGACGAGAACAATAACAAGTGCATATAACTAGCAGATAGGATAAAGAACTCAAATATATTCATGATAACATAGAAGGTTTAGATATGAAATTATGGCACTCGGGCCCTAGTGATAAGCATTAAGTATAGCAAAGTCATAGCAACATCAATCTCAGAAAATAGTGGATACTAGGGATCAAGCCCTAACAAATTGACACTACAAGAAATATGTCAACTTGTGACCTTCTTTTAGTGACTGTGGTTGAATTGATCGTAAATCTGTTTGGGAGGGTCCAAACCCTAAATCATAACGACCATTTTAGTCAAAAAGGTCATAATTGCCTTACATGAAATGGTCATAAAGGAAATAGTAATGATCAATTACCTTATTTCTAGCTGATTACGACCAATCTAGATGGTCATAACCTTGTAAATTGTAGTGCATGCTATGATAGGGCGCCACCTCATCAATTTTGCCTACGTGTCATGTCTATGTGTTAATTTTTGTCTATGTGTCATGTCCGCGTGTCAATTTCCACTTATGTGTGTCTAGATAGCACTGGCTTGAATCTAGCACCGACGAATGGGACCCGCGCATTGACCTGTTAATCTACACCGCCTATCCAATGACAGTTTGAACCCACCACCAACTTACACGTCCGACCTACCATCTACATGACGCGTGGGCCCCACCAAACTGACATGGAGGACCCACCACCAAACTGACTACGAGTCCCACCACTAAACTGACATGTTGGCCCCACCAAACTGACATGTGGGTCCCACCACCGACCTGACAGGCAGGATCGACCAACTGACATGTGGGACCGACCTGGCAAGTGGCACCCCATGGCTCCAACGGAGCCACAAAAGTAGAAAAGAAATATGCGCTGAAAGGGATTCAATCCTGTGCCGCACCACATAATAAGGTAGAGCCATACCACCACGCCACGATCCGAGTTTTGATACGATACTTCAATCGCTCGTTTTATAGATAACGTCGTTTCCTGGGCATGGGCCTAAATCATGATAAGCCTCGCCTTCTCTCCTTCTTATTTTTTCTCTAACATTACGGTCCGCCGTGTGGGCCAAGGTCCCATAGCCTATTAGAAGGTGTTTTTAGGTCCGAAATGTATGCTTATTTTTTTCTGTTTAATTTTCCTTCTTTAAAATAACTCAGGATTTCAAAAAAGTTCCAAACATAAAAAATGCGATTTTTGGAACAATGTACGTGAAATCATAAAATGTTCATGGCCTAAAAAAAGTTCATGATTTTGAATAAATGTTCACATGTTGAAATAATGTTCGTGAATTTGACCAAATATTTTCAAATTCAAAAAATGTTCATCGATTCAAAAATATTCATCGTTTCCAAGTTTTATTTTTTTTTCTAGTAACTAGGTCACAAATGATGATGCAACGTGAAGGTTTCCAATTTTCCTGGGTTTTTGTAACTTCTAATGTCGATTACAAAATGCGGTCAAAACGACGGGCATGACCGTTCATAGCAAGGGGTTGGATCTTGCAAAACTCTTGGTGTATCTCTCATGAAATCGATATTTTTGTACCCAGAAATTAATTTTAGAAAAAAAATCATGAGCAAACTATGAAGCAGCTATAGTGCAAATTTCACTCGACTCCAACTAAATCGGCCGAATTTTGTCTTTTTTGATGAGAGGTGCATGGAAACCTTTTGACACACAACTATTTGGTCAATTGTACATAAAATATGTTCTAATATTTAGAAAAATGGGATGGTGCCATTTTGCAACATATATTTGGCAGGTTCTTCACAAAAAACACTTTTCTACACTCAGAAAGTGAAAAATGAATTTTTGGTGCAAGGAAAATGAAAAACTCTTTTTGGCAACATTGATTGCCATTCCAAGATGCACCCTTTCGCACAATATGAGGTTATTTTAACAAACTATGACATGAATGTGGCCGTAACATTGGTCATTTGTCCTGAAAGCTATGAATCTTAATACATGATAGCTCATATTTGCCTTATTTCAAGTTTTCTATATTTCTTGGAAACTAGGTCACATATAATGACATAATGCGAAGGTTTTTAATTTTTTTGATTTTTTAAAATTTCTTATGTTCGTTTCAAAATGCGGTCAAAACGGCAGCGCATGACCGTTCGCAGCTAGTGCTTGAATCTTACAAAACTTTTGGAGTATCTTTGATGAAATAGATACTTGTGTGCCTAGAAATGATTTTTGAAAAAAAAGAGCAAACTATGAGGCAGCTGTAGTTCAAATTCGATCCACTTCCTACTGAATCGGCGGAAATTTGTCTTTTTCATGAGAGGTGGATCAAAAGCTTTTAACACCCAACCATTTGGTCAATTTTACATTAAATGTGGCCTAATATTTTTGAAAATTTATGTGTTCCAATTTCGTAACAAATATTTTGTAGGTCCTGCACAAAAAAAACTCATTTCGGGCACTCGACAAATGGAAAATAGATTTTTCGTGCAATGAAAATGAAAACTCCCTTTGGCAACATTGTTTTTAATTCCAAGATGCAAACTTCTGCAAAATATGATATCGTTTGAACAAAACTATGCCATGAATGTTGCCATAACATTGGCCATCTGCCTTGAAAGTCATAGATCTTCATACATGATAGGACATTTCTGAGAACACTTTTTTAAGACATTTGCCGTAGTCCAAGTTTGTTATTTTTCCTGGAAACTAGGTCACATATAATGACACAATGCATATCTTTTAATTTTTTGATTTTTTTTGAATTTCCTATGCCCGTTTCAAAATGCAGCCAAAACAACGGGCATGACGGTTCGTAGCTAGGGATTGAGTCTTGCAAAACTTTCAGAGTATCTCTAATGAAATAGATACTTTATTACCTATAAATGATTTTTGGAAAAAATAAAGAGCAAACTACGAGGCAGCTGTAGTTCAAATTCGACCCACTTCCTGCTGAATCGACGAAAATTTGTCTTTTTCACGAGAGGTGGATCGAAAGCTTTCGACACCCAACCATTTGGTCAATTTTACATTAAATGTGGTCTAATATTTTATAAATTTATGTGGTCCAATTTTACAACAAATATTTGGTAGGTCCTTAACAAAAAAACTCATTTTGGGCACTTGAAAAATGGAAAATGGATTTTTCGTGCAAAGAAAATGAAAACTCCCTTGGCAACATTGTATGTAATTCCAAGATGCAAACTTGTGCAAAATATGATATCATTTAAACAAAACTATGCCATGAATGTTGCCATAACATTGGCCATCTGCCTTAAAAGCCATAGATCTTCATGCATGATTGCACGTTTCTGAGAACACTTTTTAAAGACATTTGCCGTAGTCCAAGTTTGTTATTTTTCCTGAAAACTAGGTCACATATAATGACATAATGCGAAGGTTTTCAATTTTTTGATTTTTTTTATTTCATATGCCCATTTCAAATTGCGGCAAAAACAGCAGGCATGACCATTCGTAGCTAGGTGTTGAGTCTTGCAAAAACTTCTGGAGTATCTCTGATGAAATATATACTTTATTACCTATAAATGATTTTTAGAAAAAATAAAGAGCAAACTATGAGGCCGCTGTAGTTCAAATTCGACCCACTTCCTTCTCAATCGGCGGAAATTTGTCTTTTTCATGAGAGGTGTATCGAAAGCTTTCGACACCCAACCTTTCGGTCAATTTTACATTAAATATTTTCTAATATTTTTGAAAATTTATGTGGTCCAATTTTGCAATAAATATTTCGTAGGTCCTTCACAAAAAAACTCATTTTGGGCACTAAAAAAATGGAAAATGGATTTTTTTGCTAAAATTCTCATTTCTCAGGACACCTTTTGAAAGATATTTATCTTATTCCATTTTTGTTATTTTTCCTGAAAACTAGTTCACATTTGGTGACAGAATGAGAAGGTTTTCCTTTTTTTTGATTTTTTTAATTTCTCATGTCATAAAATAGCTTACATGATTTTAACACGTTATTTTTAGTCAACTACGACTAGTTTATATGGTCATAACGTCGCACGTGTGTACTGCATTCTGATTGGTCCGTGGGCGTCTCACGCGGATCGTGCTTGAAACACCGTCGGATGCTCGCAGATCCAATGGTAGTCCTCGGTCCTTGCACACCAACCCCAAGCCCACCTGAGCTGAAACGCTAGCTCTGTCCTTGTGGACATTTTCCATCCCCCCGCCTCCTTTTTTCTCCCCTCACGCATGACCTGCTGCCGATTCCCCTCGCTCTCTTGTCCTTCCTCTCTCCATCCACCAGCCATGCGCGCACGACCTGCTAGACCTCCTCCGAGACCTACCACCCCATGCTTGCGCCGTCCGTGACCGACTCAACCCCTTGCTAAGAACGCCGCGCTCTCGCCTTGCACCGCCCCCGTGGCTAGCTAGGGTTTCGGCCGCCACCCCTAACTTTTCTGGGATCCGCCACTTCTGGCGATGGCGAGGCCAGAGGTGGCCAGATCTGGCACCGGTAAGCCCCTTCCCTCCTTCTTCGTGTACCATATTCTCCTCTCCTCACATCACCTCACCTTATATCGTGTTCTTTTTCGGCAGGTCACCATGGGCGTGGATGGGACAGCGAAAACGGCAGGAGAGTCGCACCTCCTCTCTCTCGCGAGTCGCAACCCATTTCTCTCGCACACGACTCCACGCCAACGCCACCCGCCCATGCCGGCGGATTTCGACGAGTTCCACAGGCGCACGGCATGCCCCCATGCTCCCCTCGCTATGGGCCAGGTGTGGCCCCTAACCTTGCGCGTGGTTAGGGTTTCGGGCGACTCCAACAGCGGCGTGGCTCCGATAGGTCTCTCCCCTCCATCCTCGTCGGGATCCGTAGCAACTGCCGCCCCACCTCACCTCACCTTCTATTCATTTTCGTTCTTGCAGGTCACCCATCCTCTGGGAGCAGGAGAAGGAGGGGCGCATCTAGCTGGCCACCAAGGGCCTGCTCTGTTCCTCTTCTTCCTTGACCATTTGTACCACCGAATCCCTAGGCTGCTGCAGCATCGAGTTCAATATGTCAGGTGACCTACATTCCTTGCTTGCAGCAGCCTTTTAAGTTCCAATCAATCCAATCTGCTAGTTTAGTTTGCCATAGTTTGGGGCTACTCCAATCTGAACATGTCCCTCTAGCTTGGAGTGCCTTGGGTTTCACGTAACCTGTGTGTACATCCATGGAACAGAGGAAAAGAAGTAAGAGAGCAATTCAGTTTCAGAGAGAGAGAGAGATACGTACATGTATGGTTCAGGCAATGATTTATACATGTATTCTTGGACTGCACCATGGATGAGCATGTCTTGTTCAACTAAAAAGTTTTATTAATTGAAAAGAAATAACTCCAACAAGTGATACGTGCATGCTAATAATTATTAGCTTCAAAACCTAATCGATGCCTTCTTGCACTAGGCACACCTTGATGTCTACTACACAACCAGTTCTTGTAGACTCGTGTTGGGCCTCCAAGCGCAGAGTTTTGTAGGACAATAGCAAATTTCCCTCAAGTGGATGACCTAAGGTTTATCAATCTGTGGGAGGCATAGGATGAAGATGGTCTCTCTCAAACAACCTTGCAACCAAATACAAGAAATCTCTTGTGTCCCCAACACACCCAATACAATGGCAAATTGTATAGGTGCACTAGTTCGTCGAAGAGATGGTGATACAAGTGTAGTATGGATAGTAGATATAGGTTTTTGTAATCTGAAAATTTAAAAAACAGCAAGGTAGCAAGTGATAAAACGGAGCACAAACAGTATGCTTAGAAACAAGGCCTAGTGTTCATACTTTCACTAGTGCAATCTCTCAATAGTGCTAGCGTAATTGAATCATATAACAATCCCTCAACGTGCAACAAAGAATCACTCCAAAGTTCTTATCTAGCGGAGAACATAAGATGAAATTGTTTGTAGGGTATGAAACCACCTCAAAGTTATCTTTTTCGATCAATCTATTGAGCCATCCCTATAAGTGTCATGAACAGCCCTAGAGTTCGTACTAAAATAACACCATATGATACACATCAACCAAGTCTAATGTCATCTAGATACTCCAATATCACCACAAGTATCCATGAGCCAATTATACGATACACATCAAACAACTTCAGATTCATAATATTCAATCCAACACAAAGAACTTCAAAGAGTGCCCCAAGATTTCTACCGAAGAAAGTAGGACGAAAATGTGCATCAACCCCTATGCAAAGATTACCCCAATGTCACCTCGGGAATCCGTGAGTTGAGTGCCAAAACATACATCAAGTGAATCAATTGAACACCCCATTGTCACCATGGGTATCCACATGCAAGACATACATCAAGTGTTCTCAAATCCATAAAAGTATTCATCTGATAATAGTGAAATCTCAAAGGTAAAAGCTCAATTCATCACAACAAGATAGAGAGGGAGAAACACCATATGATCCAGCTATATTAACAATGCTCGCGGTACATCAAGATCGTGCCAAATCAAGAACATGAGAGAGAGAGAGATCAAACACATAGCTACTAGTACATACCCTCAGCCCCGAGGGTGAACTACTCTCTCCTCGTCATGGTGGCCACCGAGATGATGAAGATGGTCTCCGGTGATGATTTCCCCTCCGGCAGGGTGCCGAAATAGGGTCCCGATTGAGTTTTCATGGCTACAGAGGCTTGCGGTGGAAGAACTTCTCATCTAGGGTTCTTTCTGGAGTTTGGGGTAGTTATAGGAATTTTTGGCATCGGTCTCACGTTAGGGGGCCCACGAGGGAGCGACAAGCCTGCCCGGCGGGCCCTGGGGGGAGGCCGCACCCCCCAGGCTTGTCGCTTCCTCGTGAGGCTTCTAGTCCTTCCTCGAAGTTTCGGGGGTCTCTTTTGGTCCATCAAAAATCACCGTAAATTTTTAGCCCATTCCGAAAACTTTTATTTCTGCACAAAAAACAACACGACGGTAGTTCTACTGAAAACAGCGTCGGTCCGGGTTAGTTCTATTCAAATCATACCAAAACCATATAAAATTGTTGTAAACCTGGCATGAATACTTCATAAATTATAGATATGTTGGAGACGTATCAGCATCCCCAAGCTTCATTCCTGCTCATCTCCAGTAGGTAAATGATACAAGAAATAATTTATGAAGTGTGAATGCTAGCATAGTGCATAAGATTGATCAATGATAATTTCAATCACTTTTCCTAGCATCATAATAGCAACTCTTTCTCATAAAAATCATCATGATAAAGTAGACATCAATTCACATGGTATGGTTTAAACAATGTATTCTCTTGACACTTAACAACATATGCTCTTAGTCACCAAACAATTGCAATTCAACTTATTTTCAACAAAGTCTAATTAAGTAAGAGCTCCACATACTCAATTATCATATAGTCTTCTATGATTCCTAATACTCAAAGCATATTTTTAGAACAAATAGCATCCATGGATCACAGAGAAAGATAGGAGCTTAATGTTTCGCCTCCCAACTTATTTATCATAGAGATAATTGTCAACTATAATAATTCATGATCAAATATATTTGAATGGCCATATGTGCCTGTTCTTTTCCCACCACATGATGCTTACCAACTAGAGAATAATTAAGGTTGAAATGAGAAGGAATACTATTGACTCTTGCATAAAAGTAAATACTAAAAAGTAAAAGATAGGCCCTTCACAGAGGGAAGCAGAGGTTATCATGCTCTTTTTATTTTTGGATGTGCAAGCCCTTCATGCAAAGGAACGTCATGTTATATTGCCCCTTTTGATAGTAACCTTTATTATGCAGTCTATCGCTTTTATTTCTTTACCATCACAAGTTCGTACAACGCTTATTTTTCCTTGCAATAAAATATCATACATATTTTAGGAGCAATTTTTATTGCTTTTTGCACCGGTGACAACTTACTTGAAGGATCATATTCAATCCATAGGTAGATATGATGGACACTCATCGCAAGAAACTAGGTTTAAGGGTTTTTTGGATGCACAAGTACTATCTCTACTTAGTACGAATTTTTTTGGCTATCAAAAGATCTTAAGCAAGCACCACATGTTGGAGGATCCATATCAATATAACTTCGATGCAAATATACCAAAACATAACACATTACGTTGTCTTCCTTGTCCAATTTCAACTAATGTGCTCAAGGAAAATAATTAATGGGTATTCACAATCATAAAATATTTCCAAGATAATATATTTGTATGTGAAAGTTCTCTTCCTTATACTAATCATTCATGAATTGTTTGTGTGACCAATATTGTGATTGTCAAGCTTCAATAGATTTTGCTTTCTAAACCCAATGTGAAAATACTACTAGGCATGATACAAGCATATGAAGCACATATAATTTCCACTTTATGATATTCAACTCATTCAACAATTTACTCTTAGGATATAAGGGAAGAATGAGAGTAAATGACAAGCTACTCCAAAAGACATAAGTGAAGATCAATGAGTAGTCAAAATAATTAAGTAGCTATGTGAGGACCCTCTCTCATTTAAAAATTCCAGATCTTAATTTTCTTATTGAAACAACAAGCAAAATGAAAATAAAAGGACACACCAAGGATAGCACACATCGTGTGAAGAAGCAAAAACTTAGGCTCAACCAAGACTAACCGATAATTGTTGATGAAGAAAGGTGGGATGCCTACCGGGGCATCCCCAAGCTTAGATGCTTGAGAATTCTTGGAATATTAACTTGGGATGCCTTGGGCATCCCCAATCTTGAGCTCTTGCGTCTCCTTAATTCTTCTCATATCACGGTTTCGCTAATTCTTAAATTCATCCACACAAAGCTCAACAAGAACTCGTGAGATAAGTTAGTATAAATCAATGCAAAACCTTATCATTATCTACTGAAATAGATTAATAAAATTATAATTAAACATTGCATACTAAATGCCTCTGCATATTTATTACTCCTATCCTCAAATAGAATCACTAAACAAGCAAACATATGCAAACAATGCAATTATAACAACAATCTGACTAAATAGGACAGTCTGTAAAGGATGAAGAAGGATACATACTTATTTAACTCAAAAAATGCTGAAAATTTACCACACTGTAGAAAATTTATCATAGCATATTGTTTCTAAATTTCAGCATTTTACCACATTCTGAATTTTCTAGAGAATTCATGCAATAGCGTGCAAATTTCTGTTTTGGAACAACAACTCATAAACGTGCAAACTAAGCATGGTGAAGGCTATCCTTGACACTTTTATCTAAATAGAAGATACAAAATATTATTCTAAGTAACATAAAGCAAATCCAACTAAAATAAAATGACACTCCAAGCAAAACATATATCATGTGACGAATAAAAATATAGCTCCAAGTGAGGTTACCGATAATGTTTAAGACGAAAGAGGGGATGCCTTCCGGGGGTCCCCAAGCTTAGTTGCTTGGATCGTCCTTGAATATTACCTTGGGGTGCCTTGTGCATCCCCATTCTTAGGGTGTTACCACTCCTTATTCTCCTCATATCGATATCTCATCCAAAACTTGAAAACTTCAATCACACAAAACTTAACGGAACTTCGTGATATGCATTAGTATAGTAAACAAATCATTCACTTGGGTACTTTCAATACAAGATTCATAATTGTTTCCACATAATTCCTACTATACTCTATCATTTCCACAATTTATATTGACCAATATAAGCCATAGAAACCATAAAACAAGCAAACTATGCATTGAAAACAGAATCTGTCAAAAACAGAACAGTCTATAATGATCTGAATAATGACCACACTTATGCAACTCTTAAAATTCTCAAAAATTAGCACAACGTAGAAAATTTGTATATAAATCATGTGTAAAAAATTTAGATCAAAAGTACGTTCCAGTGAATTTAAGAAATTCCTGGACTGGGCGCAAAAGTTTCTGTTTTTGCACAGAATCGAGTCAACTATCGTCAACACTATCCCAAAGGCTTTACTTGGCACTTTATTGAAATAAAAGCTATAAAACATGATTAGTACAGTATCTTAATCATGTGAACACACAAAAACAATAGGTATATGATACGTCTCCAACGTATCTATAATTTTTGATTGTTCCATGCTGTTATATTATCATTCTTGGATGTTTTACAATCATTTTATAGCAACTTTATATCATTTTTTGGGACTAACCTATTGACGTAGTGCCTAGTGCCAGTTGCTGTTTTTTGCTTGTTTTTTACATCGCAGGAAATCAATACCAAACGGAGTCCAAACGCAGCGAAACTTTTTGGTGATTTTTTCTGGACCAGAAGACACAAGTTGGGCCAAAAGAGTACCAAAGGGGTGCCCCAAGGGGGGCACAACCCACCTGGGCATGCCTGGAGGCCCAGGTGCACCCTGGTGGGTTGTGCCCACCTCGGTGGCCTCCCGCACCGCCTATTTGCTCTATAAATACCGCAATATTCCAGAAACCCTAGGGGAGTCGACGAAAATCAATTCCAGCCACCGCAAGTTCTAGAAACCACAGATCCAATCTACACACCATCACGGAGGGGTTCATCATCCTCATTGGCGCCTCTCCGATGATGCATGAGTAGTTCATTGTAGACCTACGAGTTCGTAGTTAGTAGCTAGATGGCTTCCTCTCTCTCTTTTGGTTCTCAATACAATGGTCTCTTGGAGATCTATTTGATGTAACTCTTTTTGCGGTGTGTTTGTTGGGATCCGATGAACTTTGAGTTTATGATCAGATCTATGTTTTTATCCATGAAAGTTATTTGAGTCTTTTGATCTCTTATATGCATGATTACTTATAGTCTCGTATTTCTTCTTCGAATCTTTGGTTTAGTTAGGCCAACTAGATTGATTTTTCTTGCCATGGGAAGAGGTGCTTTGTGATGGGTTCGATCTTACGGTGCTTGATCCCAGTGACAAAAGGGGAACCGACATGTATGTATCGTTGGTATTAAGGATAACAAGATGGGGTCTATTTCTACATAAATATATCTTGTCTACATCATGTCATCGTTCTTATTGCATTACTCCGTTTCTCCATGAACTTAATACACTAGATGCATGCTAGATAGCGGTCGATGTGTGGAGTAATAGTAGTAGATGCAGGCAGGAGTCGGTCTACTAATCTTGGACGTGATGCCTATATAATGATCATTGCCTGGATATCGTCATAATTATTTGAAGTTCTATCAATTGCCCAACAGTAGTTTGTTTACCCACCGTATGCTATTTTTCTTGAGAGAAGCCACTAGTGAAATCTACGGCCCCCGGGTCTATTTTCTCATCATATACTTTCAGATCTATTTTGCTATTTGCCTTTTTATTTATTTGCCACTTTTATTTTTAGATCTATATTTCTAAAAACCCAAAAATATTTTGCTTCACTTTATTTTATTCGTGATCTATTTATCCAATCTACTACAATTTATCTCACGTCCGTTTGCCAATTTCTGGCGCTGTTACCCGAAAGGGATTGACAACCCCTTTAACACGTCGGGTTGCAAGTATTTGTTCTTTGTGTGCAGGTGCTGTTTACGTAGTGTTGCTTGGTTCTCCTACTGGTTCAATAACCTTGGTCTCATCACTGAGGGAAATACCTACCGTTGCTGTGCTGCATCATCCCTTCCTCTTTGGGGAAATACCGACGTAGTTCAAGCCAACATCAAAAGGAATTTCTGGCGCCGTTACCGGGAAGACATCATCAACATCTACCAGGTTCCTAATCATAAATCTCATCTCCTTTCAATTTACATTATTTGCCATTTGCCTCTTGTTTTCCTCTCCCACACTTCACAAAAATTTGCCGCTTTATTCGCCCTCTTTTTCGTTCGCCGTTTTCTCGTCAGATCTGTTTTTGAGTGCAATCTTGTCGCGTAGTCACGATGACTCAAGAGAACACCAAGTTGTGTGATTTCTCCAATACCAACAACAATGATTTTATTAGCACTCCGATTGCTCCTCCCGTCACTAGTGCGGAGTCTTGTGATATTAATGCCGCTTTGTTGAATCTTGTTATGAAAGATCAATTTTCCGGTACTCCTAGTGAGGATGCCGCGTCCCATCTTAACACATTCGTGGAATTATGCGATATGCAAAAGAAAAAGGATGTGGACAATGATATTGTGAAGTTGAAATTATTCCCGTTTTCTTTGCGAGATCGTGCAAAAATTTGGTTTTCTTCTTTGCCTCGCAATAGTATCAATTCTTGGGATAAGTGCAAAGATGCTTTTATTACTAGGTATTTTCCGCCCGCGAAAATTATTTCCCTTAGGACACAAATCATGAATTTTAAGCAACTTGAGCATGAACATGTTGCGCAATCTTGGGAAAGAATGAAATTGATGCTAAGAAATTGTCCTACTCATGGTTTAAATCTTTGGATGATCATACAAAATTTTTATGCGGGATTGAATTTTGTTTCTAGAAATCTTTTAGATTCCGCTGCGGGTGGTACATTTATGGAAATTACTTTGGGTGAAGCTACTAAATTGCTAGAAAATATTACGGAAAATTATTCACAATGGCATACCGAAAGAGCTCCTACTAGTAAAAAGGTTAATTCGGTTGAAGAAATTTCTTCTTTGAGTGAAAAAGTTGATGCTCTTATGAAATTTGTTGCTAATAAAAGTGCTCCTATTGATTTTAATGATGTGCCTTTGTCTACTTTGATTGAGCAAAATAGCGATGCCGTAGATGTGAATTTTATCTCTCGAAACAATTTCAATAACAATGCTTATAGAGGTAATTTTAATCCTAGGCCTTTTCCTAGTAATTCCTCTAATAATTATGGTAATTCCTATGGTAATCCTTCTTATAATAATAATAGGAACACCTTTGATTTTGAGAATAATATTAAATAATTTATCAATGCTCAAAAGAATTTTAACACTACGATGGAAGAAAAATTGAGTAAGATTAATGATTTGTCTAGAAGTGTTGATAAAATTTCTCATGATGTAGAAAAACTCAAGATGAAATTTTTTGTGCCTAAGGTTGAAGAATCAATTAAAGCTTTATATGTTTCTATGGATGAAAGTAAGAAAAGAACCGCTATGCTTAGAGCTAGAAGAGAATTTTAAAAAAAAGCATTTTCCAGTGATTGCTTTCACAAAAATGATGAAGATCTTAAAGTGATTGGTGTTTCTTCTATTGATTCCTTGTTTAGTAAAATTAAGATTGATGAAAAAGGGACTGAAGAAGAGTCAACTTTAGCTAGAAGGCGTCCCAATAATTTGGAGGGTGAAAATCTTGTGGAGAAAATTGATAAAAGTGGGTTTGGAGAGGTCAAAACTTTAACCAGTGATGTGCCCACTCTTTTGGATTACAAAGACTTTAATTCTGATAATCGCTCTTTGATTGATTGTATTTCTTTGTTGCAATCCATGATAAATTCACCCCATGCCTATGAACAAAATAAAGCTTTTACTAAACATATTGTTGATGCTATGATGAAAGCTTTGGAAGAAAAGTTGGAATTAGAGATTTCAATTCCTAGAAAATTACATGATGAATGGGAACCTACTATGAAAGTCAAGATTAAAAATTATGAGTGTTTTGCTTTATGTGATTTGGGCGCTAGTGTTTCTACAATTCCGAAATCTTTATGTGATGTGCTTGGTCTTACCGATATTGAAGAATGTTCTTTAAATTTGCACTTGGAGGATTCTACTATTAAAAAGCCTATGGGAAGAATTAATGATGTTCTTATTCTTGCAAATAGGAATTATGTGCCCATAAATTTTATTGTTCTTGATATTGATTGCAATCCGTCTTGTCCAATTATTCTTGGTAGACCGTTTTTGCGCACTATAGGTGCTGTGATTGATATGAAAGAACGGAACATCAAATTCCAATTTCCTTTGAGAAAGGATATGGAACACTTACCTAGAACAAGAATTAAGCCACCATATGAATCAATCATGAGGGCATCTTATGGATCTAGAAACAAAGAAGACAATACTTAGGTCTTTGCTTTATGCCTAGCTAAGGGCGTAAAATGATAACGCTTGTTGGGAGGCAACCCAATGAATAAATTTATTTTCGTCTTTTTGTTTATGTTCTTGAGTGTTTGCACAATTATGCTACTGTTATGATTGTGTTTTTTATGTTTTAATTAGTGTTTGTGCCAAGTAAAGCCTTTGGGATAGCTTTGGTGATAGTTGATTTGATCTTGTTGAAAAACAGAAACTTTTGCATCCAGTAAAATAATTGTTTAAAATCACATAAGTGACGAAAAATTCTGAATTTTTACACAATATTTATATACAAATTGCCTCTGTTTTCTACATTTTTCAGAATTTGTGAAGTTACATAAGTATGAGAACAATTCATATCTTTGCAGACTGTTCTGTTTTTGACAGATTCTGTTTTCTTTGCATTGTGTGCTTATTTTGATGAATCTATGGTTTGTATTGGAGGTTATAAGCCATGGTAAAGTTAGAATACAGTAGATATAATGCAAGAACAAAATTTGAACGGGTTTTCTACAGTACTTAAAGTAAAGATTGGTTTTCTTATACTAACGGATCTCACGAAGGTTTTGTTGAGTTTTGTGTGATTGAAGTTTTCATGTTTTGGGTGAGATTATGATGGATGAAGGAATAAGGAGTAAGAAGAGCCTAAGCTTGGGGATGCCCCATGGCACCCCAAGCCATTATCCAAATAGAAGCAAGCAACTAAGCTTGGGGATGCCCGATTGGCATCCCCTCTTTCTTCTAACGACCATCGGTATTTTACTCGCAGCTATATTTTTATTCGTCACATATCATGAGTTTTGCTTGGAGCGTCTTGTATGATATGAGTCTTTGCTTGTTTTATTTTTTATTTTAAGTCATGAATACTTGCTGGACACACCTATTTGAGGGAGCCAAAATTATGCTATGACTTGTTAGAATTGCTCTCTATGCTTCACTTAAATCTTTATGAGCTATGGAATTGCTCTAGTGCCTCACTTACATCTTTTTGAGCATGGTGTGCTTTAGTATTTTTGAAGAAATGCTCTCATGCTTCACTTAGATTTATTTGAGAGTTAGTAATTTTTTTTAGAAATTCTCTCTTGCTTCACTTAAATTATTTTGAGAGAAGAAAATTTTATGCTCATGTCCTTCACTTAGATTTGTTTGAGCTATCAAAAGCAACATATGAAATTAGTCCCAAAGTGATAGATATCCAAGAGGGATGTAATAAAAACTTTCATGAAGATCATTGGACAAAATAAACTTGATTCCTTGTATTAGTTTTGCGATATGATGATATAATATGTGAGTCATGTTAATGAGTAATTATGGCTTAGTAAGAATATTGGTGTTAAGGTTTGTGATTCCCTATGCAAGTATGAAAGTCAATAGTTATGTAATGAAATTACATCCTACTTGTGGTGCATTATTCGGTGTTAGTTATGCTTAATGCTCGCTTATGAGATTTTTCGTTTCTTGGTTGGATGCTTCTCAATCTTTTGCTAGCCTTCATTTGCACTAAGTATGATCACTACTTGTGCATCCAAAATCCTTAAACCAGTTTTTGCCATATGAGTCCACTATACCTACCTATATGCGGTATTTCCGTGCCGTTCTAAGCAAATTTGTATGTGCCATCTCTAATTTCAAAATAAATTTCTCTTTTGTGTGCTCGTACCACTCATGAAACGGTAGGGGGTGGCTGATATATTTCCATGCTAGATGTGTTATTCTCAAGATGAGTGTTTATTCACTTGTCATTGCATGAGAGTACGGCAAAGGTATTAGGGATGCCCAGTCCTGAAATGAAAAATGAATTTACTTTATGTTGTCAAATAATAAATTCCTTGGAAAGTGTTGGTATGGACGGCACCCGTGGATTCGGCTAGCCGTGGAATGTGAAAGAATGGTGGAAAAAGGAATAAACTTTATTTTCTGTTTGGGAACCGCCTATGATATATCTAGCATGGAAAGTATTGGGAACTACTCGATCGTTTTCGTTGACAGGAAAAGCATGCCACCCAAAATGTTTTATCTCTACTTTTTTCGCTTTGACCTCTGACACCTCTACAAATCCCTACTTCCCTCTGCGAAGGGCCTTTCTTTTACTATATGCAATTTTTATTTTGAGTCTCCATCTTCTCTTATAAAGCACCAACTAAGGGGCACTATGATCGTACTTGAGCATTGGGTGTAGCTAATATGCGAGTGTGTTTCATGAATGGATCAATGATTGAGCATAATGGGCTAGGGATAACTTGCTTTAGTGTTGATATTTTGAAAGACATGGTTGCTTGTTGATATGCTTGAGTATTGAAATCTTCATGTCAAAACTAGACTATTGCTTTGAATCATATAAAAGTCCAAATGTCCATGCTACAAAGAAAAGAATATGTGATGAACATGTTAGGCAGCATTCCACATCAAAAATTCTGTTTTTATCATTTACCTACTCGAGGACGAGCAGGAATTAAGCTTGGGGATGCTGATACGTCTCCAATGTATCTATAATTTTTGATTGTTCCATGCTGTTATATTATCATTCTTGGATGTTTTACAATCATTTTATAGCAACTTTATATCATTTTTTGGGACTAACCTAGTGCCCAGTGCCAGTTGCTGTTTTTTGCTTGTTTTTTACTTCGCAGGAAATCAATAACAAACAGAGTCCAAATGCAGCAAAACTTTGTGGTGATTTTTTCTGGACCAGAAGACACAAGTTGGGCCAAGAAAGTACCTGAGGGGGGCTCCGAGGGGAGCACAACCCACCAGGGCGCGCCTGGGGGTGGGTTGTGCCCACCTCGGCCACCTCCCGCACTGCCTCTTTGCTCTATAAATACCCCAATATTCCAGAAACCCTAGGGGATTCGACGAAAATCAATTCCAGCCGCCGCAAGTTCTAGAAACCACAGATCCAATCTAGAGACCATCACGGAGGGGTTCATCATCCTCATTGGTGCCTCTCCGATGATGCGTGAGTAGTTCATTGTTGACATATGGGTCCGTAGTTAGTAGCTAGATGGCTTCCTCTCTCTCTTTTGATTATCAATACAATGGTCTCTTGGAGATCTATTTGATGTAACTCTTTTTGCGGTGTGTTTGTTGGGATCCGATGAACTTTGAGTTTATGATTAGATCTATGTTTTTATCCATGAAAGTTATTTGAGTCTTTTGATCTCTTATATGCATGATTACTTATAGCCTCGTATTTCTTCTTTGAATCTTTGGTTTAGTTAGGCCAACTAGATTGATTTTTCTTGCCATGGGAAAAGGTGCTTTGTGATGGGTTCGATCTTACGGTGCTTTATCCCAGTGACAGAAGGGGAACCGACACGTATGTATCATTGCTATTAAGGATAACAAGATGGGGTCTATTTCTACATAAATAGATCTTGTCTACATCATGTCATCGTTCTTATTGCATTACTCCGTTTCTCCATGAACTTTATACACTAGATGCATGCTGGATAGCGGTCGATGTGTGGAGTAATAGTAGTAGATGCAGGCAAGAGTCGGTCTACTAATCTTGGACGTGATGCCTATAAAATGATCATTGCTTGGATATCGTCATAATTATTTGAAGTTATATCAATTGCCCAACAGTAATTTGTTTACCCACCGTATGCTATTTTTCTCGAGAGAAGCCACTAGTGAAATCTACGGCCCCCGGGTCTATTTTCTCATCATATACTTTCAGATCTATTTTGCTATTTGCCTTTTTATTTATTTGCCACTTTTATTTTCAGATCTATATTTCTAAAAACCCAAAAATATTTTGCTTCACTTTATTTTATTCGCGATCTATTTATCCAATATACTACAATTTATCTCATGTCCGTTTGCCAATTTCTGGCGCCGTTACCCAAAAGGGATTGACAACCCCTTTAACACGTCGGGTTGCAAGTATTTGTTCTTTGTGTGCAGGTGCTGTTTACGTAGTGTTGCTTGGTTCTCCTACTGGTTTGATAACCTTGGTCTCATCACTAAGGGAAATATCTACCATTGCTGTGCTGCATCATCCCTTCCTCTTTGGGGAAATACCGACGTAGTTCAAGCCAACATCAGTATATGTATTGGGTTGTCTCCCAACAAGAGCTTTTCTTTAATGCCTTTTTAGCTAGGCATGATGATTTCAATGATGCTCGCCAAAAAGTAAAGAATTGAAACATAATGGGAGCATCATGAATCGCATGGCAAGCACATTTAAGCCTAACACACTTACTATGCATAGGGATTTTGTGAGCAAACAATTTATGGGAAGAAGAATCAACTAGCATAGGAAGGCAAAACAAGCATGACTTCAAAACTTTCAACACATAGAGAGGAAACTTGGTATTATTGAGAAGCCTGCAAGCATATGATCCTCCCTTATAATAATTTTCAGTAGCATCATCAATGAATTCAACAATATAACTAGCACATAAAGCATTCTTTTCATGATCCACAAGCATAGAAATTTTATTACTCTCCACATAAGCAATTTTCTTCTCATTTAAAATAATGGGAGCAAACTAAACAAAATAACTATCATGAGATACTTGATTCACATAATCAAATGGAACATTAAAATCATGATGACAAGTTCATGGTTATCATTACTCTTTATAGCATACATGTCATCACCATAATCATCATAGATAGCAACTTTGTTGTCATAATCAATTGAAACCTCTTCCAAAATACTGGATTCATCACTAAATAAAGTCATGACCTCTCCAAATCCACATTCATAATTATTACAATAAGATTCAACACCCTCCAAAATAGTGGGATCATTATCACATAAAGTTGACTCTCTTCCAAACCCACTTTCATCATTGTAAATCAGCATAAATAGGAGGCATGCAATCATCATAAAAAAATTGCACATCAAAACTTGGAGGACTAAAATTATCATCTTCATCAAACATACACTACTGCAGGATGCTGCTAACGCGACACTACAGTCAGAGACCCTTTGACGAAACTGTGTGCGATGCAATAATCGCAAACGGTGATGTAAAAAACCCGTCAAAAAAGATGCAAAACGTTTGTGATGGCGGATACATTAAACACGGTTTGGATTTTAGTTGCGTGTGCAATGCGGGGCATGCGGTTCAATACAATGAACTATTTGTGATGATGTAGAACAACAGAAACGGGCAGCCAGATGAAGGTGTGTGCGATATACGACATACAGTTCACTCGGATGAACTGTTTGTGATTAGGCAGAACAAAAAAATGGTCAGCCAGATCAAGGTGTGTGTGATAGAGGGCAAACGGTTCACTCGGATGAACTGTTTGCGTTGATCCAAGAGAACAGAAACAGTTCAATTTAACAAGATGTGTGTGATACGCGGCAAACAGGTCTGTAATCAGAAATGTGTGCGAAGACCGATAATAACACAGACGATTGCTGCTAATAAGACGTGTGTGTTGTGCGTTGGTATTGCATACAGAACAACAACAACACACGCACACACACACACACACACACACACACACACACACACACACTTATAAGGACATGTTTGCATAACCAAATTAAACATCCAATTACATAGGTGGCTACTACACACATGACATTTCCACACACCAAAGTCAACTATATATTACATGCATAATTAACTAGGAAAAATGATCATCTGATCATCATCTACTTCTTGGGACGCTTGTCGCTACTGCTCTGCTTGTGGCTCAATCCGGCCTCGTCGATTTCGGTAATGAGGCAGTTCCTCATGTCAACGATCCGCCTGTGCATCTCGTAGCATGTGTACATGCTCTTGGCCACGAAACTGAGGTGAGGTTCATCCAGTTGCCGCGTCCAGGCCCCGTGGCAGGATACTGGATTTGTTCTCTTGGCATCCTGCTTCATCTTTTCGTAGTAGGAGTCGATGATGGACGAGGCGAGTTCAACCAGGGAGTCCTTCATGCCACCCCAAACCCTGTAGTGCTCACGGATTTCGACAAGGTTCTTGCAGGCCAAGCCCGTAACCTTGAGCGCCTTTACATCGTTGCAGGTTTCCACCGTAGAGAACTTGTAGTCGGTGCTGTTGACAAACCTGGCAAAATGGTCGCAAGGCTCTGTGGCCATGCAGTAGTGGAAGATGAGGACATGATGGCGCACGCACAACTGGGCGACAGCAACCTTTTGATCTTTGCCGGGATGACCGTCTGTGTACTGGAGGTCGATGCCGACCACCTTGTACTTGTCTCGAGCAAGCAACTGCTCCACGGTGTTGATGTAGTCGTCCACCACGACCGGGTCTTTGGTGTACACCACCGAGAGATCCGTCTCCCTCACGTGGGTCTCCACTTTATGCTCGCCGAACTCCATTGCAGTGGCGCTAGATATCCTCTCTGTATGTGTCGTCGTGGGTGTGCTTGTTGTGTTGTGGGGCGAGATCGAGAGGTTGAAGAGACTAAGATTATAATGGCCGCAGGAATTAATGGGGAATCCGGACGGCCTGGAATATCCGCACCCCCGGCTGGCAGTTCTAAATTGCAGCGCGTAACTCCATCGTGCCACACGTAACTGCATCGTGGCGATACGCGCGGTGCAACCGCATGCATATGGGGCCCCCAACGTGATCATGCGCAGGCCCCAACAGCTGGCAGAGCGCGTGCGCAGGGACGGGAGCAGAGCGCTCCGCGGCCGCCTCAACGGCGAGCAACCATATATATGCATATAGCACTTGAACACGCAAGGAAAAGTTGTCCACAAGCCGAGCGCGTGGAGGTATGTGAGCAGAGGGCGCCGACAGAAACGAGCAGAGCATGCCGCGGTGCCTAACAGCGAGCAGAGCGTGCTGAGGGACATGAGCAGAGGCCGACACAGTGATACGTGGCAAAATAAGATGAACTGTGCGAGTGATGTCGGAGACATCAAGCACGAATCAGATTAGAGTTGCGTGTGCGATACGTGGTATACAGTTGATCCACCCGATCGAGCTGTTTGTGATGGAATAAGCCGTGTGTGTTCTGGGCAAACGCTTGCTGGTATACACCCGTCTGCGATTGATGAATTCATGACCGACGGGTTCCCTAGTGTGGTCCGTGTGCGATGTGATATGCTCTGTCTACAGAACATCAACATATATACTTATAAGAATAGCATTGCATAACCAAATTAAGCACATATACAATTACATAAGTGATTACACACGTAACATTTCCACGCACCAAAGTAAGCAATTACATGCATACTAAACTAGGAGAAACGAGCATCTAATCATCTACATCTTGTTGCGATGATGTTTGCCATTGCTCTGCTTCCGGCTGCTCCCTGGTCGTGAATGGTTAATAAAATCTAAGTCTATTACATATTAAGGTCAAAATAGTACTACCAATATACGAGTCTCATACGATGCCATTTCAACGATTGTACCACAAAAGCCCGAAATATTACAAGGTTCAAATTCCAGAGTTACATGGCTCAAATTCGAAGATTACAAGGTTCAAAGTCATATTAGAAATGAAATTCAGCTCATTCAGCTACAAACGCCCATGCTGATCAGCTGAACATGGATATAAGAGAGGTTCAAACTAAAATTACCAATAGTATGGCCGGTTTCGAAACCTCATCATTTCTGCAAAAGGGATCAGCCGCTGACAAGTCATGTATGGAGTTGACACAATGACTTCCAATTACTCTGTCATATGCAGTTCCAATACGAAGTTTAGCTTTTTTGGAGCCTCTTCCATTCCGCATGTGCTGCCAGGTCTGATCAATAAGCCATTCATAATTTCTACGTAAATGCATGTTCAACCTCATTACCTTTAGCACCCTTGCTCTGGCAACAAAGAACCTGGCAAATATAATCTCCGGTAAGGTCCCTTAGTAGGAGTTCAAATTAATTTTTGAAAGATGTAGAT
Organism: Thinopyrum elongatum; assembly: GCA_011799875.1. Lineage (NCBI taxonomy): Eukaryota > Viridiplantae > Streptophyta > Magnoliopsida > Poales > Poaceae > Thinopyrum > Thinopyrum elongatum. The sequence goes on along the minus strand of CM022297.1, from coordinate 43,325,303 downwards.
CTAGGCATTCGATGTGATTGTCGTTATATTGTATCACATTATCCACCACCAGGCCTATTATTATCTGCAAAAGAAGAGAACGTGTTAGGACCTACATGCAGTTTTGAACACTACTACAGGCCTATTTGGTTTGCAGGATTTGTAAAATGCACCAACGTGCCATCTTCGATCTGACATGATTAACATGGGCATTTGATTACAATCTAGTAAAATGTAGCCTTCTTCACAAGTGGTTGGAGTGGATGAAAAATTCCCTAAGAAAACTAGTACAGATGAATCCAAAGGAGAAATGCTTATGGATTGTAACCATATGAATCAAGCAACCAATATGGGGTGGGGGGGGGGGAGATGTATGTCCTGAAATCCTCCAAAATTCCTTCAGAAATCGTAGTGCATTGTCATTGTAAACTTGGGAAAAGGTGCCAAAAATTGAACTCCCTTATGGTTGACATTTAATAGGAAAGGAACATCACCTCGATATACAGCTTCTTCAGGCACGGAAAGCATCTCAGAAAACTGACAACTTCGTGCAGGTTGGGGCCAATAGATTCTAGTGCCAAGACCTTCACTGTGCGCAGAATCTAGGTCAAGCTTTTCTGGATGACAGACGAACATACATCTTCAAAAATAGAAATAATGTTGATATCAAGAAGGAGAGGTAGAAGGCAACTGTTGTACCTGAATGGGTGTGGATCCAATAACACGTTCGGAGTATTTGACAGACGAGTAGTCCACCATTGTCAATTTCAGCACAGAAATGACATTGATTCTTGTTGGACCTTGTTGATCAACTACAATTAATCTCTCAAGTGAGGTGTTTCCTCAATGACCATATTGTGGTCCACCTTTTGTGATCTCTCGTTGCAGCACCAGCAACACACATAAATAGTCCGGAGAGTCATGGAGGTGATGTGGAAGCTACTCGACCAATTCATCGCCTGAAGACGAAGGAACTCGAGTGCAGTACAGCCGCGGAGCAGGTGCTCCATGTCATCCTTTGGGTTGCATTTCACATTTCGGATGCAAGTTTGAAAGATTGCCCTACTTTTTCTTTTTCTACACAAAAGAGCCCCCCTCCTAATTCACTAATTTGTAGGAAGGTACTGGACTTTTGGATTTGAAAAAAGTTTCAGAAGATATACTAGAAAGCCGTATGCTTTGGAAGAAGCTTGTACAGTTTGGGAAGGGGTTTTTTGAGAGAAAAGAAGGAGATGGCGACGAGCTCGAGGTGCTTCAGTCGTGGTAGAAAAAGAGCGGGCGCGTCATTAAGGGGGAGGGGGAATGACAGTTCATGAACTTGGCGAGGCGCAGCGTGAGCGCGAAGCGGAGCGTGGACGTTGGCAGCGAGCGCATATGCCCATCATTAAAACTGAGCTCCTCGAGCTGATCTAGGGCGGGGGATCGGAACCACTCGCCAAGCTTGGCTCGGTCCTTATCGTTGGAACGGAACTTGCCCCTGATAAGGCCTCTGATTGGGCCAGGGTGACTGCCGAGGATCTGGGAGAACGCATCCAAGCTTTTGTGATAGCCATGGCAGAGCTCGTGGGCGTCAAGGAGGTCGAGAGGGGTGGAGAGCCATAGGGGGCGCCACCGCCGGGAAAGGCCGGTTGTCCTCGCCCCATATTTTATTGGGAGGAGGGATATGATGACTGTCAACATATCATCGGGGAGGCTGCTGATGAAGTCTAGGCCTGCTGGAGTCGCTTGCGGTTCTTTCTCGACCCGCCTCCGCTTGTTGGCAGCCTCGTTCTCCACCTCATCAGCGGCGACGGAAACCTCTGTCTCCATATTCACGCCGTGCTCCGGTGCTTCAACAGCCCTGGCGTCGCCACTCCCTCCGATATGGAGCTTCGGCGGCATCCTCATACACTGATGGCTTTGAGGACTGAGAGCGGCGTCAAGGATGCGGGTGGACAGAGAAGATTGTGTGTGTGGCGAGGATGGGGGGTGCGATCGCTCGGGGGCGCCATTAATACGGACCAGTGGGAGCGAGGCGGGCGGCGGTCAAAGGCTGTCTTGCTTCCCGGTGAGCCTGCGCGGCGGACTTCTGGCATTCCTATACCATCATTTCACACAGCTATTCGCACGCCTCCCGATGGCACTATGCAGCGAAAACGTCTCCTGTCAATTCACACGCCTGCATGCACGCCTCCCGGTCTACCTGCATGGCGGACTGCTCGCATGCGTCTTGTCAACTCACGTCTGCTCGCATGCCACACGGGGCGCGTGGCACGTATATTTTTTTGATGATTCATTCTGCCGCTTTACTGCTTAACCGAAGCATGGCACGGTTTAACACACACGGTCCGAATAAATATTCCGTATGAGATATTGGTTGCCAGTTATTAACAATCTTCCGTTGTAAGTAGATTATAGCAAAACTTGTCTCAAATTTGATGAAAAAAAATACAATATCACAGTCTACTGGTGTCCATATATGACACCACGATAAGTTTCATGAATTTCAACTAAGTTTTGGATTTACTGAATTTAAAAAATCAATATTCTCAATGTTTTGAAATTTCTTTCACGGGGAAACATGCACTAAGGGACACACATATGATTTTGCAATCCATTTTGGTGCACATGTAGCTCAAATTTGATTTTTGCACATTAAATCCCTAGGAAATCAATCAATGTATAAAACGGGTCGAATGATCTCTGTTTTTTAAACTTTAACACGACACTCCTTTGGTCACATGTTCAGTGCAGAAAAAGTTTGACATGCCTCAGAGTGGAGGTGGTGGTGCGGGATATGTGTGTGTGTGTGTGTCATAACCTCGCTCCATGTGGGGTCTTTCCGGTTCCCGAGGCAGATGCCACATCAAAGTTGTGCATTGGTGTGAAAATGAACAAAATTGGCCCTTATCTGCAACTTCAACACAAAATGACCTCAATCTAAAAATGTTTCATGAAATGGCCCTCTTTTGCATGACGCCCGGGGCTAGGGCGCCATGCTAGAGAGCATGATGCCCTAGGCTAGGGCACCATGGTAGCGACATGTAGCATGGCGCCCCGGCCTCAGGTGCCATGCCAAATAGCATGACGCCCTAGCCCGGGGCGTCATGCTATCTAGCATGGCGTCCTAGCCCCGGACAACATGCAAAAGGGGCCATTTCGTGAAATATTTTCAGATTGGGTTCATTTTGTGTTAAAGTTTCAGATAAGGGCTAGTTTTGTCCATTTTCACGTGCATTGGTATTCAAACATCACGCAATACCATGCAGGCGGTGGTTTCCCTATAGGAACTCACTCGCGTGCGGCGCTTCCATCTGTGGGCCCGCGAGAGGTCGTCCTCCATCACTTTGACCCAACGAGAGAGAGGCACATTTGACGAACAAGGAGGATTAATTCTTTTAGGGCTGTGTTAAGGTACGTGTCGAAGGGGAGATGCGACCAACATATACTAGGTGTCACACATGAACCTCACTCTGTGTGGGGACTTTGCGGTTTTTGAGGCAAATGCCATAGCAAAGGTTATGCATTAGGTAGTCAAAACATCACAACCACACACCTCTCCATATATATGTTTTCGCACACATGCAAGCAATGGTGGTTGTCCTATGGCACTAACTCGCGTGGTTATCGGCGATGCTTCCATCTGTCGGCCCGCTTGGTCCATCACTTTCACCAACAACCAAGAGAGGTTAATTATTTTGACTTAGGAGAGGATTAATTTTTTGCTTGTCTCACGATATAGGTGAGATTACATATATAATAGCGCATGTGTACACATGAATCCATCCCGCAGGATCAAGGGGGGGGGGGGTGCTCTGTGTGGGGAAATGTGTGATTTTGAACGCATGCACCACATCAATGTTGTGCATTAGGTATTAATTCAACACATATGCATGCATCACGCACCTCCATAAATATGTTTGGGACACATGCATGCAATGGTTATCTTTGCACACTCTCACTCGCTTGGTTATATATGGGCGGCAAGCCTATATATATTTGTGGGCCCGTGTGGACGTCCATCATTTCGACTAACGACGAGAAAGGTTACCAGGGTGGATTCTTCTTCTTTGGTTCGTGTTACCGTATAGTAGTAGGTCGATGATTCTAGGCCTAATTAAGTTTGAGCGCATGCATGCTACGCATCGTGAACCCTTGATCAGTGTGGGGATTTTATGGTTCCAAAGCATGGTGCCACATCAAATTTGCGCATTGTGTATTCAAACACCACACACACCACTTCCATATACATAATTGGGCCACATGCACAGAGTGGGTTTTGTCTTCAGACAGTACTCCCTTGTGAGTTTATCGGCGACAAGCTAGCCCATTTTGCGGGGCCGTGTGGACGTCCATCACTTTGACCAACAATGAGCGAGAGAGGTTATACGATCAAGTTAGATTTTGTTTGGTCCGTGTTATAGTACGTCTTGGTGAGATGCCCTCCCCCCGACATGTGTGTGTGTGTGTGGGGGGGGGGGGGTACTTCGCACTACCCGCAACCTCCATGGGGTCTGGGAAGTCCGGTTATTTTGCGAGGCACACGCGCCACATCAAAGTTGTGAATGGTATAGTTAAATATGACACCACACCCTTTTCATACATATAGTATAGGGCCACCAGTAGGTGGTTCATATGTGGTCTCACCCATCTCCCGCCACAAGCACACATTTGTGGGTCGGGACACGGTCCACCTTTGTCCGGAAGCGAAAGGGGAAGTTTGACCATATATATGATGGACTCCTATAGATTTTGTGTTATGGTAGGGTGAGATTTCAAACCTAACTATCTGGGGGCATGCATTCATAGCTAGGATTCCCTTACCGCCGACACGAAGTGGGGTCAGTAGTGGGTGGCTGACTAGCAATATTGTGCACTTTGTGCGACAGGTGCCACATCAAAGTTGTGCATTGGGTATTCGAACATCAAACCACCCTTTTCATACATATATTTGGTCCACATGCAAGTGTGTTCGTCTTCTGACCCTTTCCCGCGTTATTCTTTTTGCCAAATTTATAAACATCACATGAGTTGGATGCAGAAACCGTCTGCGATTGGGTACGCAACAGACATGGTTCGGTCAGACTACCCGTGTGCCACGCCCGTGCCCCTGCAGTCACTCACATCAGCACAGTAGATTGGGCTCCATGAGGCTTGCCTCCCGCTCTCAAAAATATCTATTGCCTCATAATCTCGAAAATATCTACCAGCGTAGAGGGTTTTTCTGTTTGATAGCACACAATTCGTATGTGTGGACTGTGTGTGATGTCTGTTACTCCCGCTCTGCTTCAATCAGTTGATCCAAATTTTCAGTAGCCCCGGATTATTTTTTGAACTGGAGCCCCGGCATTTTACTCCCGCCTGCATCCCTCGCAATCTAAAAAATATCAGCACGGCTGGAGTGGTTTTCTGTTTGATAGCACACGACTATTATGTTTTAACCGTGTGTGATGTTCGTTACTCCCGCCCCGCTCTGCTTCGATCCCTTGATCCAAATTTTCGGTAGCCCCACCATTTTACTCCTGCCTAGTAAAATTTTCAATACCCGCGGCATTTCCTCAGACACCTCCTTGGACCCCCTCCACACCCCCCCCCAAATCCTTCGCTCACCCCAAATCCCCCTCTCACACACATACACACCACCCCTCCCTCGCTCGAAACCTAGCTAGGTCGCCTCTGCCGTCGCCGCCTCCATCGTAAACCTCTGCTGGTCTGCCCATGCAGTTTAACCACCGATATACACACCCTCGCCACCCTGAGTTTCTTAGATGACGCCTGCGAAATGCCCCCTTTCTCACATATCCCCATCCCCACCCCCTCCCCCACTCCAGAGTGTCGCAGCATAAGCCCGGCTACGCTTCTCGAGGAGCTCGAGGAGCGAATGGCCCAAAAGAGCTTTACCGCGGCCTCTTCGCCTGACGTCGGCGAGGTGGCCACCGAGGAAGCAGACGACGATGACTGGACCTGGATGGAGCCTTTCAATCAGCAGGCTAAAGTATTCTGGCATGTCGCCGTCGCCGGCTACGACATCGAGGTCGTCGACACCGACGGCTTGACGCGGGTTATGTCATAGGTTAAGTTGCCCACCCCCAACCCTTCGGGTTCGATAGCCATCGATCTCATTGATGGCCCTGCCGCTGATCTCCTGCGGCTCGTTATGAACAATTTGCCATCCTTCATTGCCATGGAGCCCCTTTTGTCATTTCTGAAGGACACGTTCTGCGACACTGGCTTGGGATCCTCAGCTGGCAAGTCAGACCTCATCGATGGCGAGCACGAGGAGGAGCCAATCTGTGACAAGTGAGGAAACCCATGATTTGTTTTCTCGAACCCCTTTTGTAGTGAGAACCTGTCCAATATTTATTGCTATATTTGGTGGTTTGCATTACGCCTTGTTTATTTCTATGGTTTATGGTTGTCCAGTTGTTTGTAGTTAGCATATGTCCAGTTTCAATTGTCATCTTTGGTTGTTCGTAGTATACCTTGTTTATTTCAGCTATTAACAGTGTGATGTTCTATATGTGCTAGTATGAACTATGCAGTTCAATTTCATCAATACCAAATTTAACAATAGCTCTATGAATGACTATATTTGGTTGCTGTTAAGCATGTTGTACTCCCTCTGAATCTTTTTAGTTCGCATATAAGATTTGTCTAAAGTCAAGCCTTGTAAAGTTTGACCAACTTTATAGAACAAAATACCAACATTCACAATATGAAATAAATATCAGTACATGTGTCATGACTTAAATTTTCATATTGTATAACTTTAGCATGGTAGATGTTCTTATTTTTTCATATAAATAAGGTCAAACTTTATGAAGTTTGACTTCAGAAAATTCTTATATGCAGAGTAAAAAGGACCAGAGGGAGTATTTAACACGCCTTTCCATTTGATTTAACAATGGCACTGTTTGGATACTCTAACTTAGCTAGAGGTTAGAGTTAGTTTCTAGCTCATGACAGTTAAAAGGGAGAGAGAGAGATTGGTGGAATAGTTGATTGTATTGCTTGAGCCTCGTGGGCATATATATAGGAGTACATGTTCATCTTGGAGTACAAGTCAAGGTAGAATAAATCCTACACTATCCTACATTTCCTAAATAACAATGATACTCAACAATGACTAACCCTGAACTAACTCTAGCAAAAGAGGTGTTTGGATGACAGTGTTAGATTGACAATAAATGCACTAGGAGAACTAGCCGCAATCAGCAGCTCTTGGGTGGGATAGTTGTTTTGGGTGGGTTTGACGCAACTTGCTCAAACTAGCCCTCATGTTTGGATACTTTAGGGCTATTTGAGCCCAAACTAGCTCAAACTAACTCTAACCCATGGATCCAAACAGGGCCAATAACTAGTGTACTTAGACCTGCACAATACAAGTTTGAATGACTACGTTTGCTTGTTTTTAAATATTAGGCATGTTGCAGTTAATAACACACCTTTTCACTTCTTGTTTTTAAATATTAGGTTTTTAACAATTTGGTCTTGCACATGTAGGTCCTGCTGTCAGAGGTTTTGACCCACTGTTTGATCCTTTTTGCATATGTGAAAATGAGTTGTCCATGAATATCAGTCAAGTCAAGAAACTCAGAAAGATTGTTACAATAAAGAAATTAGCGACAAAAAACAACAAGATCTTTTCTGCACAATAAAGAAGACACCAGTTCACTACGGGATGGTACTAACTGTTATACCTTGTATTTTTAATTCCTTTGCGCCATTTCAAATCTAGAGAAGATATTTATGCATATCGTTGTTTTCAGGCCTTTCCAAAGCAGTTCACTGATGATTACTTCTCAAACCACCTGTATGGCCAGGAGGCAAGGAAAGTATTCATACAACACCCACGGTTCAATATTGAACTGTTCCTGAAGAGGACGACGGATGGACAGGCACTGGCCTAAAGTTGCAAAGACCTTCAACATCAATCAAGGCTCAATATTCGCCTTTTGCTTCAGCAGTTTTCCAGATGAGATCCATCTGTCTATGTATCGTCTATGATGCTAATTTCGAAAGGTTATTGATGTTGCATGTGAAACTTGTTGCTGGTGCAGTTGTGTAATGGGGTAGCTGAGTGCCGAAGCTATATGATGTTGTACTTTGACGTCTTTCAATTAGGAAATCCTGCTTCCTTAACATGAAACTGAAATATATTGTGTGCTTAATATGAAATGTCAGTTAGATTAATAAATGATTATTAATAATAGGGCAATTAGCCTGCTAATGGCCAATTAGCCTGCTAATTGGGTTTTTCTATTGCAAACGGTTATTGAGAAAACACCGTGGGCGATGACCTCAGGCAACACACACAGTTTCTAGGAAGAAACCATGTTGGATCAATGAACAATCACACATGACATCCTCTTGAAAACTGTTTGCGTTAGGCCACCTTGCGCAAACATTTACCACATAAAAAGTGTGTGTGATGGACAGCCTTTGCCACACAGTTTCTTCTACGCACCATGTGTGATGCATTCAATAACGCAGACGATAAAATTGTTAATATCATGTGCAATGGCAATGATATCACAAACAATTTAATGGGAAAAATTGTGTGTGATGTACCTGCGAATGAAAACGTTTTCCTTGGAGTGACTGTGTGGGATGTATATACGAACGGAAACGTACTTCCTGGATTAACTGTGTGGGATGTACATACTAACGGAAACATATTCCTTGGATTGACTGTGTGGAATGTACATACGAACGGAAATGTTTAGCCGGGACTGACTGTGTGGGATGTACTTACGATCGGAAATGATTTGGCGTGTATAATTGTATTTTTAGCACAACTGTATGTATAACCATATTTGATCGCTCACCCATCGCACACGACCTCATTTTGCCGAGCGTGTGTACTAGGAGGGCCTATCCCCGATGGTTTCTGGGTCGTGTGAGAAGGACCCCCCTATCGCAGTCACTCACGTGGCGACGGTTCAGAACGCCGTCGCGGAAAGGGGTTAAAAACCATTTGTATAGCACCTCGATGTACCAGTGATAGCATCCCCAATCTTATGTCTTTGCATATCATTAGCATCATGGATATTCAAAGAATTCATACTAGCAACATTGCAATCATGCTTATCATTCATGGATTTTATGCCTAACATTTTACTGAATTCTTCTTCTATCAACTGAGCACAATTTTCCGATCCAATATTTTCAATAAAGACATTATAAAGCTGAATAATATGATGCAACCTCAATTCCATTTCTTTTATAAAACCAAACTAGTGATAAACAAGAAACTAAAAGATTCCATATTAAGATCTAAAGATATACCTTAAAGAACTCACCTCCCCGACAACGGCGCCAAAAAAGACACCCCTGAATTTGTGGCCTGTACAACCTGATCGATGTACAACTCGTTTGCTTGACAACAGTTTTAGTTGATTCTTTGATGGAGCGCTAAGACTATGCGTGGAACATTAGTTTTTATTATCTAGAACTACGACCCTGTGATTATGCAGGTGGCTAGTTTGTTTTTATTATCTAAAACTACCTCCTTGTAACATTCGTTTGTTACCTTGTGACGTGGCTTGAGACTGCGTCGGTATTTCCCCAAAGAGGAAGGGATGATGCAGCAAAGCTACGATAAGTATTTCCCTCAGTTGTGAAACCAAGGTATCAATCCAGTAGGAGAACCAAGCAACACTATGTAAATGGCACCTACACACAAAGAACAAATAATTGCAACCCGATGCGTAAAAGGGGTTGTCAATCCCTCCTCGATAAAAAGATAGATTGGCTTGTATGAAATTGGATAAATAGATCTTGCAAAAACACAAAATAAAATAAGTAAAGAAAAAGTGCAGCAAGGTATTTTTGGGTTTCTGGAATAATAGATCTGAAAACAAATATGATAAAAGATAGATCGGAAAGAAATATGATAAAAGATAGACCCGGGGGCTGTAGATTTCACTAGTGGCTTCTCTTGAGAAAATAGCATGCGGTGAGTAAACAAATTACTGTTGGGCAATTGATAGAAGATCAAATAATTATGACGATATCCAGGCAATGATCATGAATATAGGCATCACGTCCAAGATTATTAGACAGAAATGATTCTGCATCTACTACTATTACTCCACACATCGACCACTATCCAGCATGCATCTAGTGTATTAAGTTCATGGAGAAACGGAGTAATGCAATAAGAATGATGACATGATGTAGACAAGATCTATTCATGTAGGAATAGACCCCATCTTGTTATCCTTAATAGCAATGATATATACATGCCTCGCTACCCCTTCTGTTACTGGGTGAGGACACTGTAAGACCGAACCCATCACAAAGCACCTCTTCCCATTGCAAGAAAAATCAATCTAGTTGGCCAAACTAAACCAAAGATTCAGAGAAGAAATACGAGGCTATAAATAATCATGCATATAAGAGATCAAAGAAAACTCAAATACTATTCATGGATATAGATCTGATCATAAACTCAAACTTCATTGGATCCCAACAAACACACTGCAAAAAGTCATTACATCAAATAGATCACCAAGAGACCATTGTATTGAGAATCAAAAAGAGAGAAAAAGCCATCTAGCTACTGCCTATGGACCCATAGGTCTATGGTGAACTACTCACACATAATTGGAGGAGCACCAATGAGGACGATGAACCCCTCCGTGATCATGTTCCCCTCCGGCAAATTGCCGGAATAGGGCTCTAGATTGGATCTCGTGGTTCTGGAACTTGCGGTGGCTGGAATTGTGTTTTGTCATCTCTCCTAGTGTTTCTGAAAATATTTGGGTATTTATAGAGCTGAGAGGCGGTGGAGGAGACCCTCGTGGGCCCCACAACCCATCAGGGTGCGCCAGGGGCCTCTGGCGCGCCCTGGTGTCTTGTCGGCCCCACGGGCCTCCCCCCAGGTGCTTCCTTGGCTCCCAAGTTGGCTTTTGGTCCAAAAAGAATCTCCAAAAAGTTTCGCTGTGTTTGGACTCCATTTGGTAGGGATATTCTGCGAAGTAAAAAACTAGCAAAAAACAGCAACTGGCACTGGGCACTATGTCAATAGGTTAGTCCCAAAAAATGATATAAAGTTGCTATTAAATGATTGTAAAACATCCAAGAATGATAATATAACAGGATGGAACAATCAAAAATTATAAATACATTGGAGACGTATCAACATCCCCAAGCTTAATTCATGCTCGTCCTCGAGTAGGTAAATGATAAAAACAGAATTTTTGATGTGGAATGCTGCCTAACATGTTCATCACATATTCTTTTCTTTTGTAGCATGGACGTTTGGACTTTTAGATGGTTCAAAGCAATAGTCTATTTTTGACATGAAGACTTCAATACTCAAGCATATCAACAAGCAACCACGTCTTTCAAAATATCAATACTAAAGAAAGCTATCCCTAGCCCATCATGCTCAATAAATGATCCATTCATGAAACACACTCGAATAGTAGCTACATCAAATGCTCAAGTACGATCATAGTGCCCCTTAGTTGGTGCTTTATAAGAGAAGATGGAGACTCAAATAAAAAATAAAAATTGCATAAAAGTAAATAGATAGGCCCTTCGCAGAGGGAAGTAGAGATTTGTAGAGGTGCCAGAGCTCAAAGCAAAAATTTAGAGACAAAAACATTTTGAGAGGCATGCTTTTCTCGTCAACGAAAACGATCAAGTAGTTCCCAATACTTTCCATGCTAGATACATCATAGGCGGTTCCCAAACATAAAATAAAGTTTATTCCTTTTTCCACCATTCTTTCACAATCCATGGCTAGCCATATCCACGGGTGCCTTCCATACCAACACTTTCCAAGGAATTTATTATTTGATAACATAAAGTAGTTTTTTTTCATTTTGGGACTGGGCATCCCTATTACTGCCACACTCTCGTGCAATGACAAGTGAATAAACACTCATCATGAGAATAACACATCTAGCATGGAAAAATATTGGCCACCCCCTGCCGCTTCATGAGCGGTACGGGCACACAAAAATGAAAATCATTTTGAAAATTAGAGTTGGCACATACAAATTTACTTAGAACGGCACGGAAATACCACATATGGGTAGGTATGCTGGACTCATATGGGCAAACTGGGTTTAAGGATTTTGGATGCACAAGTAGTATTTCTACTTAGTACAAGTGGAGGCTAGCAAAAAGATTGAGAAGCAACCGACCAAGAAACAAAAATTCTCATAAACGAGCATTAATCATAACTAACACCGAATAATGCACCACAAGTAGGATATAATTTCATTGCATAACTATTGACTTTCGTGCTTGCATAGGGAATTACAATCCTTAACACCAATATTCTTACTAAAGCATAATTACTCACCAACATGACTCACATATTACTATCATCATATCTCAAAACTATTAGAAAGAATCAAGTTTATTTTGTCCAATGATCTTCATGAAAGTTTTTATTATATCCCTCTTGAATATCTATCACTTTGGGACTAGTTTCATTTATTGCCATTGCTTTTGACAAGCTCAAATAAATTTAAGTGAAGAACATGAGCATAAAAATTTTAATCTCTCAAAATAATATAAGTGAAGCATGAGAGAATTTCTTAAAAAATTACTAGCTCTCAAATAAATCTAAGTGAAGCATGAGAGTGTTTCTTCAATAATATTAAAGCACACTGTGCTAAAAAAGATATAAGTGAAGCACTTGAGCAATTCCATAGCTCAAAAAGTTTAAGTGAAGCACATAGAGCAATTCTAACAAATCATAGCATAATTTTGGCTCTCTCAAATGGGTGTGTCCAGCAAGTATACTTGTGACAAACTAAAAAGCAAGACAAGTAAATACTCATATAATACAAGTCGCTCCAAGCAAAACTCATGATATGTGACGAATAAAAATATAGCTCCAAGTAAAATTACCGATGGTCGTTAGAAGAAAGAGGGGATGCCTTCCGGGGCATCCCTAAGCTTAGTTGATTGGTTCTCCTTGAATATTAACTTGGGGTGCCATGGGCATCCCCAAGCTTAGGCTCTTTTCGCTCCTTATTCCTTCATCCATCGTGATCTCACCCAAAACTTGAAAACTTCAATCACACAAAACTTAACAAAACCTTCGTGAGATCCGTTAGTATAAGAAAACCAATCTTCATTTTAAGTACTATTCGAAACCTATTCGTATTTTTTTATTTCATTATACCTACTATATTCTAACTTTACCATGGCTTATACCCCCGATACAATCCATAGATTCATCAAAATAAGCACACAATGCAATGAAAATAGAATATGTCAAGAACAGAATAGTTTGTAAAGACGCAAATTTTACTCATACTTACGTATCTCCAAAAATTCTGGAAAATAGGGACAGCGTAGGAAATTTGTATATCAATCTTGTGTAAAAACTTTAGAATTTTTAGTCGCTTCTGTGAATTTTACTAATTCTGCTACTGGACGCAAAAGCTTCTGTTTTCCAACAAGATCAAATCAACTATCACCCAACATGATCCCAAACGCTTTACTTGGTACAAACACTAATTAAAACATAAAAACACAATCATAACAGTAGCATAATTGTGCAAACACTCAAGAACAGAAAGAAAAAGGCAAAAATAAATTCTATTCATTGGGTTTCCTCCCAACAAGCGCTATCGTTTTATGCCCCTAGCTAGGCATAATGCATAGATTCAAGTATTGTCGTCTTTGGTTTCCAACTCCTCAATCACACAACTATAATCCTTCAAGGATTTAGCATGCATATTTTCAATGACAATACTTCTAAGAATAAGATTGAAGAATTCATTCTCGCAAGTAGGGTCTTTTACCACTTCAACAAAATCGGGATAAATACTAATCAGTTTAAGATCTTCCTTGTGGCTATTAGATGTGGCACCTTTGTTCTTAGTGACTTGTGTAGACTTGCAAATTTTTACGGGAGTTTTTTCAATAGTTTTGACAGAAGAAATGGCCGAGATTAAGTTACTAAAAATTTCTTCCAAGTTATCAATCCGGGAGGGACTTTCTTCTATTCTTTCGTTAACTACAGCTTGCTTTTCTCTTAATAATTTAAGAGCATCCCCCGCTTTTGACCCAATCTTATTAGCAAGATTATACATCTTCTTATCCAAATTTTCAATATGTTCGTTGGAAATCATCTTCTTTTCAATAGCATCTAGCCTTTCCATAACATGCTTGAGAGTTAAGATCGTTTCATTAATAATGATAGGTGGTGCACCCACTAGATCTCCCACAGCATTAAAAGCATCCAAAGATGGACACATCAAGAAATTCCCACCGGTAATCATACCAAGGATGAATCTATACCAAGTGGTGATGCCGACATAAAAATTGCAAAGAAGAACAATGGTAGCTTGCTTACGAATAGATCTATTATGAGCATTCCAAATCCTATACCAAGCATCTTTTAGATTCTCCCGTCCCGTTTGTTTAAAGTTAAGACCCTCATTCTCGAGGGTACACGCAGCAGTGGAGGAACTAGCCATAATGACAAAGTAGGCAAACAAAACAAGAGATCTAACGAGAAAAAGGCGAACGAAAAAGAAGGCGAATAAAAAGGCAAATTTTTGTGAAGTGGGGGAGATGAAAACGAGAGGCAAATGGAAAATAATGTAAATTGCAAGGAGATGATATTTGTGATTAGGAACCTGATAGATGTTGATGATGTCTCCCCGGCAACGGCGCCAGAAATTCCTTTGACGTGGCTTGAGACTGCGTCGGTATTTCCCCAAGGAGTAAGGGATGATGCAGCACAGCTACGGTAAGTATTTCCCTCAGTTGTAAAACCAAGGTATCAATCCAATAGGAGAACCAAGAAACACTATGTAAAAGGTACTTGCACACAAAGAACAAATACTTGCAACCCGACGCGTAAGAGGGGTTGTCAATCCCTCCTCGGTAAAAAGATAGATTGGTTTGTATGAAATTGGATAAATAGATCTTGCAAAAACACGAAATAAAATAAGTAAAGAAAAAGTGCAGCAAGGTATTTTTGGGTTTTTGGAATAATAGATCTAAAAACAAATATGATAAAAGATAGATCAGAAAGCAATATGATAAAAGATAGACCCGGGGGCGTATATTTCACTAGTGGCTTCTCTCGAGAAAATAGCATACGTGGGTAAACAAATTACTGTTGGGCAATTGATAGAAGATCAAATAATTATGATGATATCCAGGCAATGATCATGAATATAGGCATCACATCCAAGAGTAGTAGACCGAAACGATTCTACATCTACTACTATTACTCCACACATCGACCGCTATCCAGCATGCATCTAGTGTATTAAGTTCATGGAGAAACGGAGTAATGTTATAAGAACGATGATGTGATGTAGACAAGATCTATTCATGTAGGAATATAACCCATCTTGTTTGCCTTAATAATAATGATACATACGTGCCTCGCACCCCCTTGTTTCACTGGGTGAGGACACCGTAAGATCAAACCCATCACAAAGCACCTCTTCCCATTGCAAGAAAAATCAATCTAGTTGGCCAAACTAAACCAAAGATTCAGAGAAGAAATACGAGGCTATAAATAATCATGCATATAAGATATCAAAGGAAACTCAAATACTATTCATGGATATAGATCTGATCATAAACTCAAACTTCATCGGATCCCAACAAACACACAGCAAAAAGTCATTACATCAAATAGATCACCAAGAGACCATTGTATTGAGAATCAAAAGGAGAGAAAAAGCCATCTAGCTACTGCCTACGGACTCATAGGTCTATGATCGAAGGAGCACCAATGAGGATGATGAACCCCTCCGTGATCGTGTTCCCCTCTGGCAAGGTGCCGGAATAGGGCTCTAGATTGGATCTCGTGGTTCTGGAACTTGCGGCGGCTAGAATTGTGCTTTGTCGTCTCCCCTAGGGTTTCTGGAATATTTGGGTATTTATAGAGCTGAGAGGAGGTGGAGGAGACCCCTGTGGGCCCCACAATCCATCAGGACGTGCCAGGGGCCTCTGGCGCCCTGGTGTCTTGTGGGCCCCAAGGGCCTCCCCCCAGGTGCTTCCTTGGCTCCCAAGTTGTCTTTTGGTCCAAAAAAATTCTCGAAAAATGTTCGCTGTGTTTGGACTCCGTTGTTAGGGATATTCTGCGAAGTAAAAAAGAAGCAAAAAACAGCAACTGGCACTAGGCACTATGTCAATAGGATAGTCCCAAAAAATGATATAAAGTTGCTATAAAATGATTGTAAAACATCCAAGAATGATAATATAACAGCATGGAATAATAAAAAATTATAGATACGTTGGAGACGTATCACCTTGTTTCCACTGAATGAAACTACTATTATGTAGGATATTGTTTATTGCTTATGCCCGTTTGATTGACAGTATCAGGCAGTAACACATTAAATAGTCTCTTGGTTACTTGAAATCAAATCTATTATTGTGATATGTACTGTTTGCTCATAATTAAGTATAATTGAAGCCGCCATGTTATGGCAAACCTGAGAACACTTGCTCATGAGGACCAACTAGACTTCTTAGATATATCCATGTGAAGATGAACTGTTACTATGGCAGTGAATTTTATTAATGTGAGATTAGAATTTGAGTGCCATCATTCATCTTATGGTATCCTGTTCTCTGTGATAACTGTTGACTTGCAAGATACATTGTTGATTTATTATATATACCCGCATGGCAAGTATATGGTGTTGTCTTATGGTTATGCTGCCTATGTCATTGATATTTGTAACTCTGTTCTCTCTATCTTTCTTTATTAAGCTCGGCTAACCTTGTAGATGTTCTCCTTCGTTCATCTACATGACAATATCATGCATATGTTTATTCGGTCTGAACGTTGCATATGTTTATTCAGTATGAACTCTGCATGACATGAAGTAATTATTTTTAGTGTTTTTCTCAACTTGTTTTCATTGTCACTTGATACATACTTAGCTTGTACTTGAAACTGTGGGTTAATGATGGTGATTTTTTTCTACTTGGATGCATTGGTACCCCCATCATCGAGCGCGTGGATGCAACAGTGGTACGAAGATCATGATCATGTGCATCATCAAACACACCATGGCGATCATCCACCTCCTCACAGATGCTAACTCAATCCAGATCATCGTCGACGCTATCATCCAGAGGTATCTCTCTCGGTTCACTTTATTCTCTCATGCATTTGTGATGTTACTATGCATGCTCTGACTAGTAATGTCAGATCTTACATTTTGAATGGATGGCCGTGGTAGTAGAATGGTATTGTTGTTTAGGCACAATGTGTTGCAGTGAAGGTTTTTGCACGACCTGCACTTGTGCAATGAATATTCATATTGTGTCTCCATTTTCTTGTATGAATGAGTATCTCATTTTAACTAGCTAGAGAACGAAAATCATGGTACTAGCTGAATTTGTGTCGTCATTCTAAATAACTATCCTTTTTTGAATGGTCTGCTCATATTATGTTGGCTCCAGTTTTTCTGATTCTTCTCTGTTGATTCATGTAACATGGCGACCATGGAAGGCATATCACTGTTCTGTTAGCCCAGTCCTGACTATGGTTGTCCAATGAGTCCGGCATGTTGTTCATGACAGGAGTAGATGCCTAGTTTGTGATCGCTGTCGAAGGAGCTCCATGCTGAAGAACATAACACTTGTAGAGCTTGTAAAGTACTGTATCTAGTTATTGACTTGTGGAGCTTGTAACTATGACTGCCATACTGTTATTACACTTGTAGAGCTTGCAAAGTGTATGTTAGAGCTTATTACGTGCTACTTGTACAGCAGGAGCTCCGTACTGAATCTGGCTAATAATATTTGAAGTATTACATGTGCTTTCTATGTGCCAATTTAAATACTGGGTATTTATTTATGTTAAATTGAAAAATGAAGAATATAACCCTAATAGCTAGGACCCACTTACCAGAAACTCACAACTGGGACACATCTAACTAGTGGACCCCTTTTTATAAAAAAAGAAAAACCAAAACTGTTGAGGTAAAAAGGCTAGGCCCAAAAATAAAAAGGCTGCAATGTTGGGCTTGGCCCATGTAGCTGACCAAAATTGACAGGAAAAAAATAAGCTGAATTTGGTGGGCTTGGCCCATGAGAACACCGAATTGGACCAGGCTGATTCTAATCTACGACCAATTCATTTGGTTGTAATTTTGCCACGTAGGTTGCCACATTGGATCACACGTGGTCTAGGCAGATTGCAAGTGACCAAAACAATTACTCGTAGAGTCTATGACCTATTATTTGCAGAAAAAAGGTCGTTATGTTTCATTAACGACACTCAGCTTTTGACCATCTGTTTTTCGTCACAAAAAGGTCACAAATGAAAAACAACGACCATTCAGGGACAAATATGGAGGGTCACAAGATAGCATATTTCTTGTAGTGTGACTCGATTGCACGACAAATCTCATCCAACTCCATCACCATCCAGTAAGCCTACGAAGAAATTACTCACTCCCGATGGTGACCATGATGGAATTGTCAATGAAGAAGGGTTGGTGAAGATGACGGCGACGAATCCCCCTCTCCGGAGCCCCGAATGGACTCCAGATCAGACCTCTCAATGAAGAACATGAGGTGGCGGTGGCTCCGTCTCGCGAAATGTGATGAAACTTTCTCTCTGATTTTTCTCTCCGCGAGATGGTATTTATGGAGTTGGAATTAGGGCAAACGAAGGCTCGTGGGGCCAACGAGCTCACAGGGCGCGCCCTAGGGGGGAGGGCGCGCCGCTGAGCTCGTGGCTCCTGGGTGGCCCCCCTCCAGCCGTTCTCTTCGCCAATATTTTTCAAAATTTTCAGAAATAATCTCCGTAAATTTTCAGCTCATTCCGAGAACTTTTATTTCTATACAAAAATAACACCATGGCAATTCTGCTGAAAACAACGTCAGTCCAGGTTAGTTTCATTCAAATCATGCAAATTAGAGTCCAAAACAAAAATAGAAGTGTTTGGAAAAGTAGATACGTTTGGGACGTATCAGGGGGGCATGCCCATGGTAGACATATATGCCAGGTTTGAACAAATTCAAACATCATATGCAAGTTGTGACAGGCTCAGTTATTTATCGGACCTTTTTTTGAACGAAAAGCCTCTAGAAAATGCAAAATTTATCAAAAATCAAAACAACTAGGCATTGTGTCTTTAATTGATCATACAAGTCTATGAACAAAATTGGGGACATTTCAATGATGTCGAGAAACAACACGCTCTCAAACAGAGCCTTCTGGTCTACCCGGACATCTTCTGTCGAACATTGTCTAGTTTTGGAGATTCTTCAAATGGCCCCAACTTTTTAAGAAAGTGGACATGCCCAAGCTAGGCATTCATGCCATTTTTGAACGAATTCTAATACCGTATGCAAGTTGCGACACATCCGACCATTGGTCAACCTTTTTTGACAGAGAAAACTCCAAAAAATGGAAAATTTGTGAGAAAATCAAACAACTTGGAATGGTGCCTTGAATAGGACATATAAGATCATGGAAAAAATTTGGGGTCATATGACGGATGTCTAAAAAAATGTGGTCTTAAACGGACCCTTATGATCTTACCCGAACACCCACCATTGAACATAGTCTATTTTTGGACATGCATGAAATGAGCTACTTTTGGCAGTTGGTGGGCATGCCAATTGTAGGTATCCATGCTAGGTTCGAAAGAATTTCAACACTGTATGTAAGTTGCGACTTGGCCGACCATTTATCGGCCTTTTTTGACAGAGAAAACTCCAGAAAATGTAACATTAGTCAAAAACCAAAATAGTTTGGCATAGTGCCTTGAATTGGTCATACAAGGCCATGAAAAAGGGGTCATTTCAAGGATGTCGAGAAACAACATGCTCCCAGATGGAGCCTTCTAGCCTACCCGACAGTAGTAGAAAAATGGTTAGCCACAACTTTTGTTGATGGCGCCTCATTTTCAATCAACGCCACCACTATATGTTTCAAATAGTGGTGGCGTTGGCATATTTGGTACGACATTACTAAGAGCATAGTGGTGGCATCGGAAAAAAGTTGAGTGCCACTTGTACGTGACACCCATAGTTGGTACAAGGCGTAATATAGTGGTGACGTCGCATAACATGGAACGCTAACAATAATATGTTTAGTTGTGGCGTGTCATGGGTTGCCACGTCAGCACCATATGACGTGGGGTTTACTTTTTGGAAACACTTTTATTTGTTTTTATTTATTCTTAATTGATTAAAATGTAGTTAAGTATTTACTAAATATTTTAGCGAGAAATCTAGGACTTACATTTATTTTGTAAATGTGCACATTTTTGCATTTTTATTTTTTGTAACTGGTGACAATTTTGGTATTACATTGTAGTTTATTTTTATTAAATTTAGAATATTTTAATTGGAAAGGGTGACCATTTTTACATTATATTGTAGTTACTTTTATGAAAGTAAGAATATTTGAATTGGAAATGCTGACATTTTCTTAAAATATAGTTAGTCTTTTAATTTTTTTATTAATGTAAAAATATTGTTTTTAATTTTATTAAAGTACTAATATTATTTTGAGTCTTTTAATAAATTCGAAAAAATAATTACTGGCCCACTATATTTTATTAAATGCTGACATTTTTCGTGCTATATTCTCTGTCTTTCATTTGTTTTTAGTAAAGTAGAAATATTGTATTACTTTTATCAAAACTAACGTATTGGGCCAAGCCCAACAATGCGTTGGAGATAGTGGGTCAAAACTAACATGGCAACGGACTCCTCACCCAACCTCGCTCGCTCTCTCTACCCATACTCCCTCTCTCTCCTCGCACCTTTGTGTCTCTCTCGATCCCCTTTCTGTCGCCGCTCTTTGTCGGTCGACTCCGGCGGCCACTTCCAGTGCGGTCCAATGCCGAGGTAACATCTACAACTCCCTCTATCATTGCCCTATCTCTAGACCCATTTGATTTGCATTGCTAGACTTTCGGCGACGGCGATGGAAACGACGGGCTGCTAGGGTTTCGGTTTGGCACAACTTCCATCTACAAATCATTGGTGAGTTTATCCCCTCCACCTTCTTTCTCCTCTCTACAAAATCATCAGTGAGTTCATCCCCTCCTGATTTGATTTGCATCGCTAGGGTTTTCGTTTGGTAGTGCAGTGAGTAGGAAAAATTAGTTCGACTCAGTAGGAAAATTTAGGAGTTTGAATAGATGGATAATTTGTATGGCAGTGCTGGGAAGTGCCATGTGTTTGTATGGCAGTGCTAGATAATTTGAATATATGGATAATTTGCATGTGTAGAAATTGCCATGTGTTGGATAATTAGTAGTTTGGAAACTGCCATGTGTTTGTATGACAGTTATAGATAATTTGTGTGACCGCGCTGGATAATTTGTATGGTACTACACTTGATCTTTGTCAATGAAAGGGCATGTCAATTGAGTAGAAAAATACCATGTTATATGCATTTGTTTATATCCACATAGAGACTTAGAGTTGCATTTCTACATTTGTTATGAGTTGGAGTTGGATTTGTCATATTGGTAATTACTAAGTGTTGTCATATTCCTGCTAAGTTTTGCCATATGTCATATATTATCATATTGTGCATCTTGCATCCAGTCTTGTGCATCTCTTCCCGTAGATCTTGCATATAGTCTTTTGCATATATTCTTACTAGGATGAGATGTGAACCAATATTTGTGCTATCAAAAGTGTTAGATGTTGTTGGAGGGATGAGCATATACATTACAACTTTTACACATTTTAAACCGTGGTTTCAAATAACTTATTGTTACGAGTTGCCATTGTTATCTTATATATTGTTATGAATTCCATTGTTATTTTATTGTTGTCATATGTCATATATTATTGTCAAATATAGTTCAATTGTCATATTGTTTGCCCACACCTAGATTTTAGTTCATTAATAACACTTGTTATTATTTTGTAGTTGCCAGCGATGGCTAGCTCCAATAGCCATTACCGGTCTTCTGGCAGCTTTGCAGCATATGTTGACGCTGCCGAAGCAAGCACGAACCAGGTAAGATTCCAAACAAATATGAAGAAACATGCATATCTAGCATTTTTAAACATTTGACTTGCTAGGGATACGTACGGCCCCCGTCGAGGAGAAGCTATGTGACGTGGATATGCTCAACCACGAGCTGATCCTGTCACATGAGAGTACAGTCAAGGCCCTCATGGAGTCGAATGCCTCGCTGCAGATGGAGAGGGATCAAATTATTGACGTTAAGGTTGATCTCTACGATAAGGTACTTGAGCTGAACGAGCAAAATGATCAACTGGTCCGTGAGACGGATCAGCTAAAGGAGATAAAGATCCTGAAGGTTGAGAGGATTCAGATGAAGACGGAGAAAGCCCATTTAAAAAGAGAGGGGGAGCCATAGGAACAAGCTACACCACATGAAGTTAATTCTTCAAAGAGAAATGTGATGTGTAGGTAGTTTGAAGTTTGTGAAGTTGAACTAGTACTACTGTTTGTGGAGTTTGTGAACTACGTAGTTTAGAACTACTAACCTTTTTTGAAGTTTAAACTAATTAATTTTAAATTGGTGCATATATGGAGTAGGTTTCAATTGCTGCATATTTTTTTATTAGCAAAAAATCAAATTGCTGGCGTTGGCAGACACGGAACGCCATAGCGAACACGAACTTATTGCTGACTTTGAACACATGGCACGCCATCAGTACCAAAATACTACTACCGTTTGCCCCTCATCACCAGTAAAAAGTTTCACTAGCGTCATATTGGTGGCGTGAGAGCCCTATGCCATCAAGGGCAATTTTGGCACACCATAGCTAGGCTTTCTACACTGTGCGGACACCCTTCTTTGAACATGGTCTATTTTTTGACATTCTTGAATGACCCCAAATTTTGTAAGCAGGTGGCATGCCATGGTAGGTATCCATAACTGGTTTGTACAATTTCCGACACCGTATGCAAGTAGCGACACGTCCTACCATTTATCGATCTTTTCGACCAAGAAACTCCAAAAAAAAAAATTTGAAAGTCAAAACAACTTGGCATGATGCATTAAATTGGTCATAAAAACCAATGAAAAAATTGGGGTGATTTGACGGATGACGAGAAACAACATGCTCTCAAACGGAGTCTTCTAGCCTACCCGGATACCCTACGTTGTACATGGTATTTTTTGACATTCTTGAAATAACTCCAAGTTTTTCCAGCAGGTGGGCATATGCCCATGGTAGGTATGCATGCCAGGTTTGATAGAAACAAGTATTTTAAATCATAATTTAAACAGGTACTTAACACTGATATTTTAATTTTTTAACATAACTAATAAATACAAAGGGATATAATTGAAAATAGTAAATGTTTTTTAAAAAGAATTTATAAGTATTTGACGGGAAAAATTGTAAGTTAAAATTGTTATTTTTGTATTCCAAACAATATTTCTAATTTTTGAACTGGTTTAAAAAAGAATAATAAAGTTCAAAAAAGAGAAAAATAAATTAAAGAATAAAAATTAATAAAATAGAAAAGAAAAAAGTTTAGGCCTCAGCCCAACTAGGCGACGACATTGCTCACGTTGGGCCCGCCCAAGCACTCCCGGATTTGCAAACAGTTCATCGATGTAGAAAAATATGATCATGGATTTGAATTTATTTTTTGCAGATTTAAAGAAAATCATTAACAAAAGTTGCAAAGAAAGAGTTCCTGGTTTTGGGAACCTCAGCTTCCCAACCATTTTTTTCGGGTGTTGGGAACACTCTAGGAAGTCCCTGAAACGCATTTTCTTCTTTTTCTTTTCTCTCCCGTTTTTTCATTCCTTTTTGTTTTCCTTGAACTTTTCCTTTTTCTGTTAATTGTTTCTATTTTTCATAAATTCAAAAATTTAAATCTTTTCTTTGGAATTTTGAAAAATATTCATGTTTAAAAAAATCCTTTCTAATATCAAAACATGTTTGAATTTAAAAAAAACAGCTCGTAATTTCATAAAATGTATTTGTTTTCAGTTTTGTTCCTATTTTTCAAGAAATATTTGAGAACCCAAAAAAATGTTCATGTTACAAGAATGCTCGAGTTTTTAAAAAAATTGTTCACAAATTTAAAAACATTCGCATTTCAAAAAATATTTACTTTTTTCAAAAAACTAAATAATGCTCAAAATTTCTAAAAAGTTAAATCTGTTGTGGCTAATAGTTCATATACACCAGGTTGCCACTATAGGCACAAATTCCTAGCATTTACGACGGCTAGCAGCTTGGTTTGGAGTTTATATACACCGGCTGCCATTTTAGGCACAAATACCTAGGAGTTAGTGCACTGGCTAGTCCCTTGGTTCGATTCCTCAGTGGGACATTAGGGCATCTCCAACGCTGACCTGGAAATGTCTTCGGTATATGTCTGTTTTTATGTTTGTACGTGGTCCATGGACATGATGTGGGAGGAAGCCATCCAATGTTAATCACAAAGTATCCGGTCGGGAAGAGAAAAAGTAGGTGAGGACCATGTATGTGGTGGGATATTTGTGATTTAGTGTCCGGTTGGGAAGAGAGAGAGGAGGGGGGCATGCATGTGTTGTTGGGAGGAGAGAGAAGAGAAGTACCATGCATGTGATTGGTCAAGTGCATGTCCGGACTCCGGCAAAAGCCCCCCACATTTGTCTCTTGGATACCGGAATCCGTATGTCCGGACTGCTAAGCGGACATATACTTGTTCTCGTCGGATGGCAATACTGGTCCCAACAGCATGGTCTAGACATATACGGGCGGTTTGAGGGTCGGCATTGGAGATGCCCTAGGATGCCCATAGGGCATCTCCAACGCTGACCCGCAAAAGTCTCTGGTATATGTCCATTTTTATTCCCCGGACATGGTGGCGGAGTAAGCCATCCAATGCTAATCACAAAGTATCTGGTTGGGAGGAGAAAAAGTAGGTGGAGACCATGCATGTGGTGAGCTATTTGTGGTGTGGTATCCGGTTTGGAGGAGAGAGAGGAGAGGGGGACCATGCATGTGAAGAGAGAGAAAAGAGGGAAGGACCACACATAGGCTTTTGGTTGATCAAGTGGATGTCCGAACTTCGGTATAGCTCCTCATGTTTGTCTCCGCTTTGTAGGAAAATGGACATCTTGATCATTTCCTGGACCGACGCAGGACCGCGTTGGATTACAAAAGTGAACCAATTTGTCCGATCAAACGTATACCGGAGTTCCAAGATCTGACATGCCATGGACATTAGCTCCCTCGCAAGAAGAAACTTCTTTTGGTTGATCACACTAGTAGAAAAAAGGGCTTTGGTTCTGGCTAGATCAGAGCAACAGTCCCGGTCGTGTTACGAACAAGGACTAATGTGAGCATCAGTCCCGGTTCGAGCACCCAGGACGCCGGCTGGGCCTCGGCAGGCATCAGTCCCGGTTCAGCCTGGACCTTTAGTCCCGGTTCCAAACACCAACTGGGACTAAAAGGCCTCGCTCCTGGCAAAACCCCTTTAGTCTCGGTTGGTCTCCGGAACCGGGACTAAAGGTTTGTCTTCAGTCCCCATTTTAGACACCAACCAGGACTAGAAAAATGCATATATATACGCCCTGCCCGCGCCCTCTCCTCTGTTTTTTGGCCGTACATATGTGGTGGGAGGTGTGTGTGCTGCTCTGTTCTCACTTCCTATGCACATGAGGTGTTCGATGAAATGCCCGAGCCACACTTAAGCTTTCTCCTCTGTTCTTTCTCCAAGCTCGACCTCCAAGCTCCATTTTCCCCAAGATTTGTCTAGGTTTGGCGGTGCAACAACTATCCAAGTGTTCTAAAAAGGTTAGCAACTTCATCCTTTCATCTTTCACTGCTAGTTTGGCTCCTTTCAAATGCTCTAGAAGTAGAGTGGTTTGTGGGTTTTAGTGGAGGAGTGTATGTGGGAGTTTATTTGATTTAGATGCACAATTTGAGCTCAAATTAACTTCTTAGTTTACACATGTGTAGGGTGCCGTCCCGTCCCCGTCCCCGTCCTCACCGCCGTCGATCGCCCGCGCCGATCTCGTCGCCGGCACAACCGTGGCACAAATACCTGGGACATCGTCAATTTCTGCCGACCAAGCATGCCTTAAGAAAGAAAGGCAAGCATTTCAAAGGTGAGGTGGATCACCGGAAGAAGCCTATCCTCCATACTGGTCATGATATAATTGATATGGTCAAGGATTTATGAGTAATCTTTGGAAAGGGTCCTGGCGGACAATATGTTCCGAATGACGGTGACGGATACGCACCCATGTGGAAGAAGAAATCTATATTTTGGGACCTACGCTGTTGGAAGGACCTATAGGTCCGCTCTGCAATCGGCGTGATGCACGTGACGAAGAATCTTTGCATGAACATGCTAGGCTTCTTGGGCGTGTATGGGAAGACAAAAGATACATCGGAGGCACGGGAGGACCAGCAACGTATGAACGAAAAAGACGGCATGCATCCAAAGCAGTATCAAGGTCCTGCCAGCTACGCTCTTACCACAGCAGAGAAGGAAATCTTTTTTGAATGCCTGCTCAGTATCAAGGTCCCGTCTGGCTTCTCGTCGAATATAAAGGGAATAATAAATATGGCAGAGAAAAAACTTCAGAACCTAAAGTCTCATGACTGCCACGTGGTTATGATGCAACTACTTCCGGTTGCATTGAGGGGGCTTCTACCAAAAAATGTCTGATTAGCCATTATGAAGCTATGTGCATTCCTCAATGCAATTTCTCAGAAGGTAATCGATCCAGAAATTCTACCAAGGTTACAGAATGATTTGGTCCACTATCTTGTCAGTTTCGAGTTGGTGTTCCCACCATCCTTCTTCAATATTATGACCCCCGTCCTAGTTCACCTAGTCGATGAGATTGCCATTCTGGGTCATGTATTTCTAGACAATATGTTCCCCTTTGAGAGGTTCATGGGAGTCTTAAAGAAATATGTTCATAACCATGCTAGGCGAGAAGGAAGCATCTCCAAGGGCCGTGAAACAGAAGAGGTTATTGAGTTTGTGTTGACTTTATTCCTGACAGTAAGCCGATTGGTGTTCCTGAATCACGGCATGAGGGGAGACTGGGTGGAAAAGGCACGCTAGGACCGAACTAAATAATATGTAGGGACGGGCATTTTTGGGCACATGCACACTACACAGTTCTACAAAATTCTACTTGGTGGCCCCGTATATCAATGAACACAAGAATATTCTACGCTCCAAACACCCAGAGCAGTCTGACGACTGGATTACACGTGAACACATGGGTACTTTTGGCGGTTGGTTGCAAACACATCTCATGGGTAACACCACTGTTGGAGATTACCTGTACTTGTTGGTCAGGACACCATCTTTGACTGTATTGACTTTCCAAGGGTACGAGATAAATGGGAATACATTTTACACGATCGGCCAAGATAAAAAGAGCACCAACCAAAATAGTGGTGTCCGCTTTCATGTAGCAAACACCAATCACTACTGCAGGATGCTGCTAACGCGACACTACAGTTAGAGAACCTTCGACGAAACTGTGTGCGATGCATTAATCGCAAACGGTGATGTAAAAAAATCGTCAAAAAAGATGCAAAACGTTTGCGATGGCGGATACATGAAACACGGTTCAGATTTTAGTTGCGTGTGCGTTGCGGGGCATATGGTTCAGTTCAATGAACTGTTTGTGATGAGGCCGAACAAAAGAAACAGGCAGCCAGATGGAGGCGTGTGCGATATATGGCATATAGTTCACTCGGATAAACTATTTGTGATGAGGCGGAACAACAGAAATGGGCAGCTAGATGAAGGTGTGTGCGATATATGGCATACAGTTCACTCGGATGAATTGTTTGTGATTCGGCAACATAAAAGAAACGGTCAGCCAGGTCAAGGTGTGTGTGATATACGGCATACGGCTCACTCGGATGAACTGTTTTCGATTAGGCAACGCAACAAAAATGGTTCAGCGAGATCAAGGTGCGTGCAATGGAGGGCATACACTTCATTTCGATAAACTATTTGTGTTGAGACAAGAGAACAGAAATGTTTCACATAAACAAGATGTGTGTGATACGCGGCAAACATCCAATTACATAGGTGGCTAGTACACACATGACATTTCCACACACCAAAGTAAACTATTACATGCATAATTAACTAGGATAAACGATCATTTGATCATCATCTACTTCTTGTGACGCTTGCCGCCACTGCTCTACTAGGATAAACGGAACATTATTCTTTACTGTGAATAGTGTGCTCCGTTGGGCACACAAGTATATGGATCATAGCCTTGGGCAAGAAATGTGCTCGCACGCATCATGCTAGCTCGATGTTCCTTCTATGCTAAAGTTTCCATTAATTGATGGCGTTTTATGAACATGACACCATTTCCCGCCATTTCCTCACCAGTTTCCCGCCACCACCCAGCGATATTGCGCATAAACCTAGGCGGCACGTGACGCTCGGAGGCAACAAGCGTAGCCTGTAGGACATCCACCTTTTCCAAGCATGCCAACCCACCAAAGCGCCGCCTCTACCATCAACCTCCTCGACGAGGAAAACGAGAAGGCGCCACGGCCTGTCGAGGCCGAGGTGCTCCCCGGCAACGGAATGGATGACGCCGTGATGCGCATCATCGCCAGGGCTGAGCAGACCCTTGGCGCATGGCGTTTCAACGCCGTGGATCAAGATAGGCATGCCAGCACCGAGAGGCTGTAGCTCGCCGCACAACATGATCGATGGTGCGCCGCAGAGCAAGCTAGGCGCGTCCGCGCCGATAGGCTACGGCTCGCCGCACAGGGAGACCATTGGAGCGCCGCAGAGCGAGAGGCACTGTGCGCCGCACAGCAAGAGTGGATCCATCGGCGCTTGCCTGCTGTCGATAGGGCATCGCAGCTGGGTACATGTCCCGTTGGTACCCCCATTCCTCACCAGGAGTGGGCAGAGGCCGTCTGTGCCATAATTGCACCAGAGGCCGGCCGCGTCGTACTTGCACCGGATGCCCGCCATGTCGTTCGCATGGGTCGCATCGTTCGCATTGTCCGCGGCCCACTCGATGCCAACGTGCTGGTCGCTAGGCTCGACCGCCTCCTTGGTCCAGGTGTCCACCTGGGCCCAGTACAGGAACATGGCCGTCGCATCCTCGAGCTGGTGATCACCGATGAAATAGCCAACTTGGAGCTCGAGATCGCGCTCTAGATGTACCACGAGCGAGTCGACCGCTTGGACGAACGCCTGCACGAGTTCAGGCAGAGCCAAGAGCTACCGTACGCAAGGGATGCTGGTCATGGTCTCATGGACGCTGATGTCTAGTACACAACTTGTTCTTGTAGACTCGTGTTGGGCCTCCAAGCGTAGAGTTTTGTAGGACAGTAGCAAATTTCCCTCAAGTGGATGACCTAAGGTTTATCAATCCATGGGAGGTGTAGGATGAAGATGATCTCTCTCAAACAACCCTGCAACGAAATAATAAAAAGTCTCTTGTGTCCCCAACACACCAAATACAATGGTAAATTGTATAGGTGCACTAGTTCGGCGAAGAGATGGTGATACAAGTAGTAATGATAGTAGATATTGATTTTTGTAATAGGAACAATAAAAAACAGCAAGGTAGCAATTGATAAAACGGAGCACAAATGGTATTGCAATGCTTGAAAATGAGGCCTAGGGTCCGTACTTTCGCTAGTGCAATCTCTCAACAATGCTAATCTAATTGGATCATATAACCATCCCTCAACGTGCAACGAAGAATCACTCCAAAGTTCTTATCTAGCGGAGAACATAAGAAGAAATTATTTGTAGCTATTCTTTCCGATTGGTCTATCCAAGAGTTCGTACTAAAATAACACCAAGTTATTCTTTCTGATCAATCTATCAAGAGTTCGTACTAAAATAACACCAAGTTATTCTTTCCGATCGATCTATCAAGAGTTCGTACTAAAATAACACCAAAGAAAATTCAAATTCATAATACTCAATCCAACACAAAGAACCTCAAAGAGAGCCCCAAGATTTCTATCGGAGAAACAAAAGACGAGAACGTGCATCAACCCCTATGCATAGATTACCCCAATGTCACCTCGGGAATCCGCGAGTTGAGTGCCAAAACATATCTCAAGTGAATCAATATAATACCACATTGTCACCACGGGTATTCATATGCAAGACATATATCAAGTGCTTTCAAATCCATAAAAGTATTAAATCTGATAAAAATGAAATCTCAAAGGGAAAACTCAATTCACCACAACAATATAGACAGGGGAAAACACCATATGATCCAACTATATTAACAAAGCCCGCGATACATCAAGATCGTGACATCTCAAGAACACGAGAGAGAGAGAGAGAGAGATTAAACACATAGCTACTGGTACAAACCCTCAGCCCCGAGGGTGGACTACTCCCTCCTCATCATGGTGGCCGCCGGGATGATGAAGATGGCCACCGGTGATGATTTCCCCCTTCGGCAGGGTGCCGGAACGGGGTCTAGATTAGCTTTTCATGGCTACAGAGGCTTGCGGCGGTGAAACTTCTGATCTAGGGTTACCCCGAGGGTTTTTGGAATATTTGGGAATTTATAGGGCGAAGAGAAGGTGCGGGAGGCCACCGAGGTGGGCACAACCCACCAGGGCACGGCTGGCCCCCCGGCCGTGCCTAGGTGGGTTGTGCCCCCCTCGGGGCACCCCTCTGGTACTTCTCTGGCCCACTGGATGTCTTCTGGTAAAAAAATCTCCAAAAAGTTTCGCTGCGTTTGAACTCCATTTGGTATTGATTTTCTGCGATGTAAAAAACAAGCAAAAAACAGCAACTGGCACTGGGCACTATGTCAATAGGTTAGTCCCAAAAAATGATATAAAGTTGCTATAAAATGATTGTAAAACATCTAAGAATGATAATATAATAGCATGAATACTTCATAAATTATAGATATGTTGGAGACGTATCAGCATCCCCAAGCTTAATTCCTACTCGTCCTCGAGTAGGTAAATGATAAAAGAAATAATTTATGAAGTGTGAATGCTAGCAAAGTGCACAAGTTTGATCAATGATAATTTCAAACACTTTTCCTAGCATCATAACAACAATTCTTTCTCATAAAACTTCTCATGTTATAGTAGCAACCAATTCACATGTTAAGGTTCAAACAATGTATTCTCTTGAAACTCAACAACCTATGTTCTCAGTCACCAAGCAATTGCAATTCAACTTATTCAACAAAGTCTAAGTAAGAGCTCCACATACTCAATCATCATATAGTCTTCCATGATTGCTACTACTCAAAGCATATTCTTAGAACAAATGGCATCCATCGAACACAGAGAAAGATAGGGGCTTAATGTTTTGCCTCCCAACTCATTTATCATAGAGATAATTGTCAACAATAATAAATCATGATCAAATATATTTGACTGGTCATATGTGCCTAGATTTCCCCCCACCACATGATGCTTGCCAACTAGAGAATAATTGAGGTTGAGATGAGAATTCATACTATTGACTCTTTGCATAGAAGTAAATACTGAAAAGTAAAAGATAGGCCCTTCGCAGAGGGAAGCAGAGGTTGCCATGCGCTTTTTATTTGGATGCCCAAGCTCTTAATGCAAAGGAACGTCACGTTATATTACCCCTTATGATAGCAATTGTATTCATACTTCCCTAACACCAAAAATTCTGAAAATTTAACACACTGTAGAAAATTTATCAGAGCTTATTTTTCAAAAAGTTTCAACATTTTATCACATTCTGACTTTTCTGGATAATTTTTGCAACAGCGATAAGCTTTCTGTTTTGAAACAGCAACTCATATACTTGCAAAATAAGCATGGCAAAGGCTATACTTGACATTTTTATTGAAATAAAAGATGCAAAAAATTATTATAAATAACAGCAAGCAAATCCTAATAAAATAAAATGACTCTCCAAGCAAAACTCATAACATGTGACGAATGAAAATATAGCTCCAAGTGAGGTTACCGATAATGTTGAAGACGAAAGAGGGGATGCCTTCCGGGTCATGCCCAAGCTTAGTTGCTTGGATCTTCCTAGAATATTGCCTTGGGGGTTCCTTGGGCATCCCCAAGCTTACGGTGTTGTCACTCCTTATTCTCCTCATATTGATATCTCACCCAAAACTTAAAAACTTCAATCACACAAAACTTAACGGAACTTCGTGAGATGGGTTAGTATGATAAAGACAAATCATTCACTTTGGTACTGTCAAAGACAAGATTCATAATTGTTCTCACACAATTCCTACTGTACTCTACAATTTCCACAATTTATATTAAGCAATATAAGCCATAGAAACCATAAAACAAGCAAAGTATGCATTGAAAACAGAATCTGTCAAAAATAAAACAGTACCTAAAGATCTGAATTAAGGTGATACTTATATAACTCCAAAAATTATGAAAAATTAGGAAAACGTAGAAAAGTTGTATACCCATCAATTGTAAAAAATTCAGAAGTTTTCCACGTTCCAGTAAAAGACAGGAATTTATGCACTGGACGCTAAAGTTTCTGTTTTTGCACAGAATCAAGTCAACTATCATCCACACTATCCCAAAGGCTTTACTTGGTACTTTATTGAAACAAAAGCTATAAAACATGATTACTCATTTAAACTAATCATGTGAACACACAAAAACAGTATGGGTAAATGTTGGGTTGTCTCCCAACAAGCGCTTTTCTTTAATGCCTTTTAGCTAGGCATATGATTTCAATGATGCTCACATAAAAGATAAGAATTGAAACACAAAGAGAGCATCATGAAGCATATGACTAGCACATTTAAGTCTAACCCACTTCCTATGCATAGGGATTTTGTGAGCAAACAACCTATGGGAACAAGAATCAACTAGCATAGGAAGGCAAAACAAGTGCAACTTCAAAACTTTCAACATAAAGAGAGGAAACTTGATATTATTGCAATATGTAAAAGCATATGTTCCCCTCTCATAATAATTTTCAGTAGCATAATGAATGAATTCATCAATATAGCTATCACATATAGCACTCTTTTCGTGATGCATAAGCATAGAAATTTTGTTACTCTCCACATAAGCAAATTTATTCTCATTCATAGTGGTGGGAGCAACCTCAACAAAATAACTATCATGTGATTGGAAATTAAAATCATGATGACAAATTTCATGGTTATCATTATTCAATATAGCATACATGTCATCACGATAATCATCATAGGTAGCAACTTTGTTGTCATAATCAATTGGAACCTCATCCAAAATAGTGGATTCATCACTAAATAAAGTCATGACCTCTCCAAATCTACTTTTATAATTATCACAATAAGATTCAACACCCTCCAAAATAGTGGGATCATTAGTACCTAGAGTTGACACTCTTCCAAACCCACTTTCATCAATATAATAGTCATAAATAGGAGGCATGCTACCATTATAACAAATTTGCACATCAAAACTTGGGGGACTAAAAATATCATCTTCATCAAACATAGCATCCCCAAGCTTGTAGCTTTGCATATCATTAGCATCATGGATATTCATAGAGTTCATACCAACAATATTGCAATCATGCTCATCAATTATGCCAAACATTTTATTGAATTCTTCTTCTATCAATTTAGCACAATTTTCCTTTCCATCATTTTCGCGAAAGACATTATAAAGGTGAATAATATGATGCGACCTCAATTCCATTTTTTTGTAGTTTTCTTTTATAAACCAAACTAGTGGTAAAACAAGAAACTAAAAGATTCAATTGCAAGATCTAAAGATATAACTTCAAGCACTCACCTCCCCGGCAACGGCGCCAGAAAAGAGCTTGATGTCTACTACATAACTTGTTCTTGTAGACTCGTGTTGGGCCTCCAAGCGCAGAGTTTTGTAGGATAGTAGCAAATTTCCCTCAAGTGGATGACCTAAGGTTTATCAATCCATGGGAGGTGTAGGATGAAGATGGTCTCTCTCAAACAACCCTGCAACCAAATAATAAAAAGTCTCTTGTGTCCCCAACACACCAAATACAATGGTAAATTGTATAAGTGCACTATCGGCGAAGAGATGGTGATACAAGTGTAGTAATGATAGTAGATATTGATTTTTGTAATAGGAACAATAAAAAACAGCAAGGTAGAAATTGATAAAATGGACCACGAACGGTTTTGCAATGCTTGAAAATGAGGCCTAGGGTCCATACTTTCGCTAGTGCAATCTCTCAACAATGCTAATCTAATTGGATCATATAACCATCCCTCAACGTGCAACGAAGAATCACTCCAAAGTTCTTATCTAGCGGAGAACATAAGAAGAAATTGTTTGTAGCTATTCTTTCCGATCGATCTATCAAGAGTTCGTACCAAAATAACACCAAGTTATTCTCTTCGATTGATCTATCAAGAGTTCATACTAAAATAACACCAAAGCAAATTCATATTCATAATACTCAATCCAACACAAAGAACCTCAAAGAGTGCCCCAAGATTTCTACCGGAGAAACAAAAGACGAGAACATGCATCAACCCCTATGCATAGATTACCCCAATGTCACCTCGGGAATCCGCGAGTTGAGTGCCAAAACATATCTCAAGTGAATCAATATAATACCCCATTGTCACCACGGGTATTCATGTGCAAGACATATATCAAGTGCTCTCAAATCCATAAAAGTATTCAATCCGATAAAAATGAAATCTCAAAGGGAAAACTCAATTCATCACAACAAGATAGAGAGGGGAAAACACCATATGATCCAACTATATTAACAAAGCCCGCAATACATCAAGATCATGACATCTCAAGAACACGAGAGAGAGAGAGAGATTAAACACATAGCTACTGGTACAAACACTCAGCCCCGAGGGTGGAGTACTCGCTCCTCATCATGGTGGCCGCCGGGATGATGAAGATGGCCATCGGTGATGATTTCCCCCTCCGACAGGGTGCCAGAACAGGGTCTAGATTAGTTTTTCGTGGCTACGGAGGCTTGCGGCGGTGGAACTTCTGATCTACGGTTACCCCGAGGGTTTTTGGAATATTTGGTAATTTATAGGGCGAAGAGGCAGTGCGGGAAGCCACCGATGTGGGCACAACCCACCAGGGCGCGCCTGGGCCCACAGACGCCCAGGTGGGTTGTGCCCCCCTCGGGGCACCCCTCTGGTACTTCTCTGGCCCAGTGGATGTCTTCTGGTCCAAAAAAAACTCCAAAAAGTTTCACTGCGTTTGGACTCCGTTTGGTATTGATTTTCTGCGATGTAAAAAACATGCAAAATATAGCAACTGGCACTGGGCACTATGTCAATAGGTTAGTCCCAAAAAATGATATAAAGTTGCTATAAAATGATTGTAAAACATCTAAGAATGATAATATAACAGCATGAATACTTCATAAATTATAGATATGTTGGAGACGTATCAGACGCATTTTATTTTGTTGAGTCATTTCAACTTGGATCACTATGTATTCATAGCAATCATAATATTGCTCTGTTTATTGCTCTGTTTCAATGTGTGTACTCTGTTTTCCGTTCTTATATGTTCTGTTTCAATGTGTGTGTGTATGCTTTCCATTCTGTATGTGGATGATAACAACCAGATACAAATTAGTATACGAAAACAGATAGAAAATGGAATTCATAATATATATTAATTGTTCATTAGTTCATCACAGAATATATATAATATCATCACATATACATGATGATACTTAACTACTAGGTACAATGCATAAAATTGAAAAAGAACAATACTAAAACTAATAATCCCTCATAGGGGCAATATTCCGGCAGCCCCTCGCCTGCAGCTCCCTGGTGTGCGGCGTCTTCCCAGCGCGGAGGCAGTACTCCGCCTCACAGCGCTTGATGTACCGATCTGCCTCTTGCTGGCGCACGAGCGCGAACGATCTTGCCATTTCGTTGGGCGCCCACCGGAGCATCTCATCGGTGGCACGCTGGGGCTTATCGGCCCACCTCCATGCAGTGATGAGGCGCCTAGCGCCTTTGACCTTCCTCGTGAAGTACCCGTCTTCGTACACCTCCTTCGCACGATGACGTGCCCGCCCCCAAAGCTCCACCGCCTCCTTTTTCCAGGCGGCATCACGGGCTTCACAGGCCGCCTGGTACCTGGCTTCCTCCTTCGCCATCTCCTTCTTGAACGCCACTTGCCTGGCTTTCTCAGCCGGCGGCAGCGACTTCCACAGACAAAGATTGTACTAGCCCCAAAACCACTCCAAAGTTGGGGGGGGGGGGGGGGGGGGGGGGGGGGGGTCCGGCGCAACCTCGTTCGGCGGCGCATAGGGGTCCCCCTCGTCGCTGTTCTTCGACTGAGCGTCCTCGGGGGGCGGCGCCTCCTCGTCGGCGCGTGGGCAGATTGACGGCGCCATGGCAGAGATTTGAGAGAGAGAGAGAGGGCGAGCGAGGGGAGGATGTAGATGAGAATGCAGGCGGGACGGCGTGAGGAAGGTAGTATTTATTAGCGGCTGGAATCTAGATCGACGGAAATAGTACACACGCTGGTCGCCGGAATTTACGAGTACTGTAGTTTGAATTACACACGATTTCCGCAGCAAAAGCCATGTGTGAACTTAATAGCTAACGGTTTCCAATACAAAACCGTGTCTGATTAATAACCAGTGCCAATCATGTGGGGTCCGATTGTCTTGCCAGATCTTTACATTTTCTTTTTTGGACACCAGATATTTACATCGTCTGATCATTTTTTAATTTTTTGGAATTTAAATGCCATGCCACTCCATGCATGTGTCCAAGCCGTGACACCAATATGTTTGAAAATTCGTTCCAATTTACTGCACATGGAATTAACTCACACACAAGTATAAAAATATTTTTTCCAAACTGTTATGCTTAGCCGCTGCATGTAGATTTAGTTCAAATTTGGATTACGGTCATTAAATGGCTAGAAAATCACTTAAATGTCTTAAAAAGGTCAAATGACCCCTGAAATTTTCCAAATTTTGACATGACAGTTGTAATAGTGTGCTTTAGCTGTAGAATTTTTTTGAAGCCCATAAGGGGAAGCTATTGTCTATTCGTCATCAAACATGCATTGTTCCCTCTTGAAACCATGATCCTTCTAGTGAGTTGCTCCGGTTTGTGAGGGGCGTGTGTCCAAAATTTTGTCAAATAGGCCAATTTTTTTACCACATCATCTTGGTGGCATGACATTATGTCAAGCAAGGTTTCATGCGTTTCTGATCATTTTTTAATTCTTGAATGTAAATGGCATGACACTCCATGCATGTGTCCAGGCCGTGACACCAATATGTTTGAAAAATCCTTCCAATTTCCTGCACATGGAATTAACTCGCACACAAGTACACAAAAATATGATTTTTCAAAGCGTTATGGTTAGCCATTGCATGTAGATGTAGTTCAAATTTGAATTACGGTCATTAAATGGCTAGAAAATCACTTAAACAGCTTTAAAAGGTCAAATGACCCCTATAATTTTCCAATTTTTCACATTACAGTTGTATTAGTGCACGTTAAATGTAGAAAAAAATTGAAGGTTGTAAGAGGAAGCTATCTCCCGTTCGTCATCAAACATGCATTGTTCCCTCTCGGAATCATGACCCTTCTAGTGAGTTGCTCCGGTTTGTGAGGGGTGTGTGTCCAAACTTTCGTCAAACATGCCAATTTTTTTACCACATCATCTTGGTGGCATGACATTACATCAAGCAAGGTTTCATGTGTTTCTGATCTTTTTTATTTTTTTGGAATTTAAATGCCATGGCACTCCATGCATGTGTCCAGGCCGTGACACCAATATGTTTGAAAATTCCTTCCAATTTACTGCACATGGAATTAACTCGCACACAAGTACACAAAAATATGATTTTTCAAAGCGTTATGGTTAGGCGTTGCATGTAGATGTAGTTCAAATTTGAATTACGGTCATTAAATGGCTAGATAATCAATTAAATGTCGTTAAAAGGTCAAATGACCCCTATAATTTTCCAATTTTTCACATTACAGTTGTATTAGTGCATGTTAAATGTAGAAAAAATTTGAAGGCCGTAAGAGAAAGCTATCTCCCATTCGTCATCAAACATGCATTGTTCCCTCTCGGAACCACGAGCCATCTAGTGAGTTGCTCCGATTTTGTGAGGGTTTTCTGTCCAAACTTTCGACAAACATGCCAATTTTTTTACCACATCATCTTGGTGGCATGACATTACATCAAGCAAGGTTTCATGTGTTTCTGATCTTTTTTTATTTTTTTGGAATTTAAATGCCATGGCACTCCATGCATGTGTCCAGGCCGTGACACCAATATGTTTGAAAATTCCTTCCAATTTACTGCACATGGAATTAACTCGCACACAAGTACACAAATATGAATTTTCAAACCGTTATGGTTAGCCGTTGCATGTAGATGTAGTTCAAATTTGAATTACGGTCATTAAATGGCTAGAAAATCACTTAGATGTCCTTAAAAGGTCAAATGAACCCTAGAATTTTGCAAATTTTCACATGGCAGTTGTATTAGTGCACGTTAAATGTAGAAAAAATTTGAAGGCCGTAAGCGGAAGCTATCTCCCATTCGTCATCAAACATGCATTGTTCCCTCTCGGAACCACGAGCCGTCTAGTGAGTTGCTCTGGTTTTGTGAGGGGTGTGTGTCCAAACTTTCGTCAAACATGCCAAATTTTTTACCACATCATCATGCTGGCATCACATTACATCAAGCAAGGTTTCATGTGTTTCTGATCTTTTTTAATTTTTTTGGAATTTAAATGCCATGGCACTCCATGCATGTGTCTAGGCCGTGACACCAATATGTTTAAAAATTCCTTCCAATTTATTGCACATGGAATTAACTTGCACACAAGTACACAAATATGATTTTTCAAACCGTTATGGTTGGCCATTTCATGTAGATGTAGTTAAAATTTCAATTACGGTCATTAAATGGCTAGAAAATCACTTAGATGTCTTAAAAGGTCAAATGACCCCTGAAATTTTCAAATTTTGACATGACAGTTGTATTAGTACAACAAATTTTCTCGTACATTAAAAACACCATCCGTTGCCACTTTACTCCAAATTCCTCTTTTACAGCTAATAAAAAATATCAACAACATCACACACAGTTTTTTTGTAGGAACCGTTTGCGATGAAAATTCATGGGTCTATTTAAGTCTTCCTCCTTAAGCTTCACCGGCTCGTCTACTCCAGTGCCGGCAACCTCCGAATCCACGAATCCTGATCCCCATTCCCGCAACCCCTTCTTACAAAGATGACGCCGTGGAAATGCTTCGTGAGGGCCCGTAGGATGGTCGCGTCCTCCCCGAGCGCCGCCGCCTGTTCCGAGAGCGCGGCCGCCTACGCCGAGAGTGCCGCCGCATCCGCATTGAGCGCGGCCGCATCGGCCGAGAGGGCGTCTGCGGCAGCCAACAGGGCAGCTGCAGCAACCGAGACGGCTGCAGTAACGACTGCGACAACAGCTGCAAACGCCGAGAGTGCTCGAGTTGCCGTCTGTGCCACCGATGTCGCCCTGGCCCGGGTCGAGGCCATCCACGCCAAGATCGAGGACGCACATGCCAAGATATTCTAGGCCA
Source organism: Thinopyrum elongatum (assembly GCA_011799875.1). Taxonomy (NCBI): domain Eukaryota; kingdom Viridiplantae; phylum Streptophyta; class Magnoliopsida; order Poales; family Poaceae; genus Thinopyrum; species Thinopyrum elongatum. Next base: position 43,285,897 of record CM022297.1, on the reverse strand, counting down.
CCTCGAAATCCAGCATGCAACCCACATCCGAAAAGGCGGCGGTGGCCATGGAGCACCTGCTTCCTCATGAGATAGCCGAGCGGGAGCTGGAGATGCAGGAGGCGGCAGAGATCGAGGAGTGCCGGGAGGAGGAGTTGCGCGTGGCCAAGTTCGAGGTAGAGAAGAGTATGTCCGTCGAGGAATCAGCGGTGGAGTAAAAAAGCGAGCTCTGGCGTAACCACTACTACGAGTACTATAACCTTGAGGGCGGTGCCGAGGATGAGGACGAGGACGAGGACGCGGTCGACTTGAGCAGGGGGACGCGGAGTCCACCAACGGCGGCATGTCGCCAGGACAAGTCATCGATGTCTCATCTCACACCGGTGATGCATAGGCCGGCGCGGTGGCGGCTTTGTTAAAATGATGCGTACTTAGGCTTTGTTTTCAATGCTGGTCTTTTGTTAGAGCAATGTTAAGGCAACTGGCTCTGTTTAATTACTAAAATCGCTCTATTCAGTAAGTGTGGTATGTGTGCTGTACGCTCTTTTGTGTGCCCAAATTAGCAAGCGATGTTAAATTATGCAATGACGTGGATGAGGACAGTACCCAGGGAAATTTCCACCACAATTTGAATTATCAAACTCATCCCCTGTGCGTAAAGCAGAAGAATCATTTGCGACGCACACAATTGTTCAAAGTGAATGGTGTCTGGCGGCACAGCGCGCAAAGTTTCCCTCCACATTTCGAAATTTTTGGCCTACCGCCGAAATATCTACCCCCGCCCCCCTTCCCCACCCCCTTTTCTCCTCGACCACAAGTCACATTTCCCCTGTTTCCTCCTTCCTTCCTTCCGAAGCTATAGCCGCTTCCTCGCTTGCTTCGTCACTCTCGCCGTCTCGCATCCTATCACCGGGGTCGCCATGGTCTTCTTCAATGACCTCTCCAGCGGTTCCTCCTCCGACGATGAATTTTTCAGCACCCGGGTATGCCTCTCTTCTCTCTCTTGGGTTATGACTTGGAATGAAGGATTTTAACCCGGCTGTCAATTTGAGTCATTTCTTCCTCTTGTAGCTCCCTAGGACCATCAGTTGCAACGAATGGAGTGGGGTGGCTGAAGATCTGCCTGCTCGTTGTCACCATCAATCTTCATGCATGAAGCTCATTGCGTTTGAATCTGTGGACAGTGGGAGGAAGTTTCTCGCATGTGCAGAGAAGGTTAGCCCCACTTTCGTTGTTACAAATCATTTGTTAGATGTGATTCAGACACTATCACTGTGCTATGTTATTCTGGATGTTAAGACAATGTCACAGTTTGTACCTAGTATCTAAAAATGTTGCCATCTCATCAGCGGTGCCATTAGAAAATTATTTGGCACCGCTTCAGCAGTTTGTGCAGCCAACTTTGGTCCACACATCCGAGCAGCCAAGCAGTAAAATACTGAATCTTTATGGCACAAGGGAACTGGGCATCGGAGCAACTAGGTGCTCCGGAGTCCGGGTCCCTGATCTTTTTCCGCTGCATCGGCTCGCCAGTGCAGGGCACCGGTGCCAAATGTAGCAACAGTTGTATTTACACCGGTTTTGGCATACATAGTGGACGTCCTTAGTGCTATTAGTTCTACATTACTAAATTTGTGCATGTACACACCTGTTAGTATCAATTTGCTGTCATCCAAACACTGTCGCTATGCTGTTGCAGTTATATTTAGCTTCCTCATAAAATGTTCAATTTGTTATTTATAGTACATGACTAAGAACTTGTAGCGTTGTTGTAGTTAATTATAGCTTCTGATGTTTCAGAATTTGGTTGTTGTCTCAGTAGCAATTAATTCATTTGCACATTGATCTTTTTGAGAAGATATGTCATAATTAACATGTTTCTTCAGTTTTTCAAAATATGTATTTGGTGATTTTCTATGTTGCTAGAAACCCATTTCCCCTACAATTGTTACTGATATAGTTTTAAATATTATAGGATGAACGGAAGTGTTCTTGCCTGGAGAGGGTTGATCAAGAGTTGCCACAGTCTTTGAAGATGTGCCTAGCAAAGCTCTGGAGCATGTATGAGGAAGAGAACAGAGGTAGGCTCAGAGAAAGTGTTGTCAACGCTGAAGAATATTTGAAGATGCGGGATAAAAAGAGGAAGATGGAGAATGAGCTCAGATTTTTTAAATTGGACTTTGCTAAGATGGTGTTGGTGAAGGAGGAGGCACTTTCCCAGTTGGCCAGTGCAAAACAGGTTCTTACTGAACTGAAAGCAGAGGTGGATAAGATGAGCCTGGATGATCTCGATTAGGGAAATGAATATATTGTTCTAATATTGTTCTTATGAAGGTGAATTAGCTATATGATGTACTGTGCTGTTTTCAGGTAGCTATTGTACTGTGCTGTTAAAATATATTTATGTGCCTGATATGAAATTGGCAAACAGCTGTTCGATATGAAATATGAATTTGCGTAATACTGGAATTATTAATTGTAAACTAATAAACTTTCTAAATGGGTCATGGAACTTTGCAAACGATTCTAGTAGTAAAAGCGCTTGTGATGGATAGCCCAATGCCATACAGTTTTCTTCATCAAATTGTGTGTGATGTACTTGAATAAAAGCAGAGTGTGTGTGATAATTACACCGATCACACACGAGGCTATACATAAAACTATGTGGGATGTATATACGAACGGAAACGTCATTTTTCCTGGATTGACTGTGTGGCATGTACATACAAACGGAAACATTTTCCCTTGATTGACTGTGTGGGATGTACATAAGAATGAAAATGTATTCCTTGGATTGACTGTGTGGAATGTACATAATAAACGGAAACATTTGTTTGGGATTGACTGTGTGGGATGTACTTATGACCGGAACCGATTGGGCCTGTATAACCGTATTTGATCGCTCGCCCGTCGCACACGACCTCATTTTGTCGAGCGTGTGTGACCGGAGGGCCTATCCTCGACGGTTTCTGGGTCGTGTGGGAAGTACCCCCCCTATCGCAGTCACTCACTAGGCGACGGTTCAAACCGCCATCGCGGAAAGGGGTTAAAAACCGTGTGTATATCACCTCGCTGTACCAGTGAATAGGGCAAAGGACACATATTATGGTTACATAGAGGACATATGGGAACTTTACTATGGACGTGATTTTAAGTTCCCTTTTTTTCGGTGCAAATGGGTCAATCTGTCAGGAGGTGGGGTACAGGTAGACCCGCAGTATGGAATGACAACAGTGGATCTCAACAATCTTGGGTACTTAGACGAACCATTCGTCCTAGCCAATGATGTGGCGCAGGTTTTCTATGTGAAGGACATGTCTACCAAACAGAGAAAAAGAAAAGATAAGGAAGCGAATACATCATACGATGAGCCAAAGCTCCACATAGTTCTTTCAGGGAAAAGAAACATCGTGGGAGTGGAGGACAAGACAGACATGTCAGAAGATTATGAAAAGTTTCATGAAATTCCTCCCTTCAGAGTGAAGACTGACCCAAGCATCCTATTAAATGATGAAGATTATCCATGGTTACGGCACAATAAGCAAGGCACACAATCGAAGAAAAAGTTTTAACTGGAAAGTGCCACTTCGAACAAACTGGAGGGAATCCTATGAGAATAGTATATTGTTCTCCAAGTCATGAGACTTGCGACATGCTAGATCATTTATTTTAAATATTTTAATTTATGTTTTCTTGTTATTCTTTTAATTCTCATCAGAGAGTGACAAGATAGCATCATCTAATTCCCTCAAAACCAAGTTGTGCATCAAGGAGAACAAGATAACATCATCTAATTCCCTCAAAACCATATCTGTCCATTTTCTAGTCTGAGCAACTTTACATTGCTAAAAATTTCCAAATGAGCTCAAACTTGGTACACCTTCTAAAATGGTCCAAATATTGATCTAGGCCAAGTGGTGCATCAAGGAGAATAAGATAACATCATCAAATTCCCTCAAAACAATATCTGTCCATTTTCCAGTTTGAGCAATTTTACATTGCTAAAAATGTCCAAATGAGTTCAAACTTGGTACACCTACTAAAATGGTCTAAATATATATCTAGGCCAAGTGGTGCATCAAGGAGAACAAGAAAATATCATCTAATTCCCTCAAAACCATATATGTCCATTTTCTAGTTTGAGCAACTTTACATTGCTAAAAATGTCCAAATGAGCTCAAACTTGGTACACCTGCTAAAATGGTCTAAATATACACTACTGGAATCAGCTTCTTTGCCGTCCGTCATGCCGGACGGCAAAGGCATAGATCACGGACGGTAAAATGCTTTGCCGTCCGCTAGCGGACGGCAAACTGTCCGGATGAAAGCCTGCCAGCAAAGGCCTTCTTTGCTGTCCGCTTCTTAGAAACGGACGTCAAAGGATTACGCCGTCCGCCATCCGAGGCCAGCAGACGGCAAAGACAGCTGACGGCAGTGCGGTGGCGTGAGAGCCGTTAGGGGGTTAACGGCGCTCTTTGTTGTTCGCCAGCGGACGACAAAGAGTCAAAGATCTTTGCCGTCCGCTGGCGGACGGCAAAGAGCCCAGCTAGGCAGCACTGGGAAGCTACCACGTGTCCAGATATGCCGTCCACCAGCAGACGGCAAAGAGGTTTGAATCATTGGTGGCAGACGGTAAATAGGCAGCCAGTGTTCCCAGTTTGCACAGGTGACTGCCACGTGTCCTCTTTGCCGTCTGCTAGCGGACGGCAAAGAGGCTATATATCCCCTGTTTTTATTTAAATCCCATTAATTAGACATGGTTTCAAACACAGATATACATATGCATACATATCCAACATATCCAACCGCATGTCCAACAACATATTTCATCCAATTCAACAACATAGTTCAACAAAGTCCAACATATCCATATATACATAACCAGAAACAAGTTTCCAACAACATATCCATATAGACATACATATCCAAACAAGTTTTCATAAACAACAAGGAAGCACCACAAGAATAGTACACTCCATGAATCCAAGCTTCCTCATGTAAAGCAAATCTGCAAATTGGGAAAGATGAAAGTTAGAAGAAGAAGAAGAAGAAGAAGACTAGTTAGAAGAAGAAGAAGAAGTTTTTTTTTCTTCTCTTTCTTTTTCTCCTCTCCTCTTCTTTATCTTCTTCTTCTTCTAACTAAGGTAGGTAAAAATGTCATTTTATTGCTAAGCTAGGTAAAAATGCTAAGTGTAGGTCATTTTAGAGCTAAGGTAGGTAAATAGGTCATTTGAGTTAGTAAGGTTATTATGTCATTTTCGAGGAAAATAAGCTAAGTCTATATCATTTTGGAGCTAACAAAGATTACCATGCCATTTTTTACCTAAGTATGCTTAAGTATGTCATAAATGAACTGAATAAGCTAAGTATAGCTTATTTTTTATCTAACTTAGGTAATTATGCCATTTAGGAGGAAAATAAGCTAAGTATCCATTTGTAAAGCAAAACACTAGAGAAAACTTGGTCATTTTCGAGCTAACCTAGCAAATTATGCCATTTTTTAGTTAAGTAAGAATATTATGCCATTTTTGACATAAGTAAGCTAATTATAGTTCTTTATTGAGCTAACCCAGATAACTAAGCATATTAGAGCTAATTTAGCATTTTAGAGCTAACTTAGAGCTAACTTAGGTCATTTTGGAGCTAACTTAGGTAAAATTGATCATTTTGGAGGTAATTAGGCTTATTATGTCATTTTCGAGGAAAATAAGCTAACTATATGACATATATGAGGTTACCAAGACTGTTATGCCATTTCAAACCTAAGTAATCTAATTATGCCATTTTTTACATAAGTAAGCTAAGTGTATGTCATTATTGAGCAAACCTAGGTAACTAAGCATATTAGAGATAGCTTAGCATATTAGAGCTAACTTAGGTCATTTCGGAGGAAACAAAGCTAAGTATAGATCATTTTGGAGCTAAGTAAGCTAATTATGTCATTTTGGAGGAAGATACGCTAAGTCTAGGTCATTATGGTAAGCATTTTGGAGGAAATAAAGCTAAGTCTAGGTCTTTATGCATTTCGTAAGTAAAACATCAGAGAAAACTTACCGTCATCACGGAGGTGAAGGATCTTCACTCCTCCTTCTTCTCCTTCTCCTTCATCATCCTGATGCGCTTAGAGCGGTGAGGCAGTGGGATGTACTCTTCTACCACAATTGGCATGGTCCTGTCGCCCAGCTGTGGGATCGCCGGCGCCACCACCATCGCGAGGTCATTGTCAGGCACCACCACCATCACGAGGCCATCTTCAGGCACCACCATCGCTAGGTCATCGTCAGCCACCACCATCGCTTGCCCGTCGTCAGCCACCACCATCGCTAGGTCATCGTCAGCCACCACCATCGCTTGCCCATCATCAGCCACCACCATCGCGAGGTCATCGTCAGACAGAATAGGCTACACCTCCTCATCCCTACTCTGCTCCTCTTCTTCCCCACTCCGTTCCTCCTCATCCTCTATGCTGCTTTTGCTGTAGCCAGAGTCGCTGCTACTTTTGCTGTAGCTAGAGTCGCTGCTGCTTTTGCTGTAGCCCGAGTCGCTGCTGCTGCTCCCATTGCCTGACCAAATGCAACAAAGTTTTTTTAACTATCCATGTGAGACAAAACCAAATGGAGAGGAAGAAGCGGCAGAGTGTACTGGCATCGTCGTTGTCCTGATAGCGCATGCGGCACATAGTCATGTTGAACACCTTCACAGTGAGCGTGGCGTTGTCGTCGTACCTGAGGACAAGGAAGTACCCGTGCCGCAGGTCGTAGGCACGGATGAACTGCTCCCAGCCACGACACAGGTACATGTGGTCATACCTGAACACCACCTCCACGTCCCACAGCCTGCGAAGCCCGCTGCCAGCCTGTCGCAGCTTCACATTCTTTGGCCGATGGCCGTCCAGCATCTTCATAAAAGTGTCAGGCAGCCTCTGCAGCGTGGGTCAAGCAATGATGTAGCAAACAGCAGAGTTATGATAAAGAGATGGGTGAAGGGGAGATCTCTCCTTTTATATACCTGCCTCCTGGAGGAATTCTCAAGTATGATCGTGAAGAACTCGAAACCTTCCAAGTCGCACTCCGGTGTGGTAGAGCGCAGCCTGCGGTGGCGGCCTCCCCCCATCTCTGATAAGCACCAGAAGAGACCAATTACTACCCTTACAACATTATCATACAACATTACAGCAGCAAAAGTTTTGAGCAGAAGATAATCAACTACACCAAGTTATCATTTCACATTCAAAAAGCAATGCACTTGTGGACATTTATGATGGCAATAGCTAGAATCATATCTACTATAAATGGACCATATCTATAAACACAGCTAGAACCATATTTGATAAATGGACCATTTGCATATCTACAGAAACTTGGCCCTAATCCAACTTGGCTCTAATTCAACTCTATCATATTTGATAAATGGACATAGTTGGAACAGAGCCAAGTTTTTAGACATGAAAGAAAACTGAGAAAAAAAAAGCAATGCACTTGTGCTCAACAACATCAACAACACTTAATTAATTTGGTAGGTTAGTTCGCAATGGCAATTGGCACCTTTCAAAACTAGGGATTTCTTTAGACATGAAGAAAACTGAAAATGTAAACCAAATTGATAGTGATACCAATAAGAAAACATTACCACTACCAATGATATTGATGGTGCTATTCAAAGAAAACTGAAAATGTAAACCAAATTGATAGTGATACCAATAATAAATCTCATGAGTGTAAACCAATAAATTATCATAATTGTGAAAAACCAAATAGCTGACAAATGATCATAACTACATCAAAACATGTCATTACCATTTCTGACTGCTCTATATACCGCACCCGATAGATATATCACAACCAAATTTAGTAGAACTACACATAAACATCATCCAACATTGTCCATTATTCATAATTGTAACGTGATATAACCAATTTTTCTATAACTACAGGATCCTTAAAATTAATATTCATAGCTACAATTAGATTACATGTAGAACCGTTCTAGTTATCTAAATAAAATATGTCGGTAAGATCAGTAGCTCTTACATCAAATGTACTGATTAAGTTAAATTCTTGATCATACAGCCGGTGAGGAGGAAAATCAACAAACACCCCAGCTCCATAAAAATATAGACATCAACCAGCACACACATTGCCCAGCACATCGACAAGTGAAAAACTAAACCTAAACTAAATCTAAAAAAATACAAGGTCTCACTGAAGCAGGGGTCACCGGAGCGGCGGGGCGGCCGCGGGGGTGGACGAGAGGGGTGCCGGGGTGGCTGGGGTGGAGCACGGGTCGCCGGAGCGGCGAGGCGGCCGCGGGAGTGGAGGAGAGGGGCGCCGGGGCGGCCGGGGTGGAGGAGGGGGCGCCGGAGCGGCGGGGACGGAAGTGGTGGGGGAGGACGAGGGGAAACGGTGGCAGAAGCATTGGAGAGGAGGAGGGGGAGAAGAAGGTCTCGGGTGAGGGTCGGGTGGTGGAGCAGGCGGACGGAGGGAGGAGAGGGAAGGGGGAGCGGAGGGGTGGCACGGCGACGGGGGTGGCGCAGGACGGAGGAGGGGGTCGCCGGGGCGGCGGGGGCGGCGCGACAACAGGGCTGGCACGGGGCGGCCGGCAACGAGGGTGGCGCGGGGCGGCGGCGGCTCGGGCATGGGGTGGAGAGAGAGAGAGGGGACAGTGAGAGGGGTGGGGCGCAGGCGTTGGCTTTTAAGTTAGGGCACGATTCTTTGCCGTCAGCTAGCAGACGGCAAAGAGCCTAGCTAACGAACGTTAGTTTGGCCACTTTCTTTGCCGTCTGCTAGCAGACGGCAAAGAAAGTGGCCATTAGGTGGCTCTCGCTAGTGGGCCACCCTCCCTCTTTGCCATCTGCTAGCGGACGGCAAAGATTCTTTGCTGTCTGCTAGGAGACGGCAAAGAGACGGCTGACGGCAAACAATATCTTTGCCGTCCACTCCTTCTTTGCCGTCAGTTTTCTGTAAGCTGATGGAAAAGACCATCTTTGCCATCAGCAAACAGACGGCAAAGAGACGGCTGACGGTAAAGATCCTGATTCCAGTAGTGATATATCTAGGCCAAGTGGTGCATCAAGGAGAATAAGATAACATCATCAAATCCCCTCAAAACCATATATGTTCATTTTCTAGTTTGTGCAACTTAACATTGCTAAAAATGTCGAAATGAGCTCAAACATGGTACACCTGCTAAAATGGTCTAAATATTGAAATAGACCAAGTGGTGCATCAAGGAGAACAAGATAACATCATCTAATTTCCTCAAAACCATATCTGTCCATTTTCTAGTTTGAGCAACTTTACATTGCTAAAAATGTCCGAATGTGCTCAAACTTGGTACACCTGCTAAAATGGTCTAAATAGTGATCTAGGCCAAGTCGTGCATCAAGGAGAACAAGATCATAACATCTAATTCCCTCAAAACCATATATGTCCATTTTCTAGTTTGAGCAACTTTACATTGCTAAAAATGTCTAAATGAGCTCAAACTTGGTACACCTGCTAAAATGGTCTAAATATATATCTAGGCCAAGTGGTGCATCAAGGAGAACAAGATAAGATCATCATATTCCCTCAAAACCATATCTATCCGTTTTCTAGTTTGAGCAACTTTACATTGCTTAAAATGTCCAAATGAGCTCAAACTTGGTACACCTGCTAAAACAGTCAAAATATATATCTAGGCCAAGTGGTGCATCAAGGACAACAAGATAACATCATCTAATTCCCTCAAATCAATATATTATCATTTTTTAGTTTGAGCAAATTTACATTGCTAAAGATGTCCAAATGAGCTCAAACTTGGTACACCTGCTAAAATGGTCTAAAAATTGATCTAGGCCAAGTGGTGCATCAAGGAGAACAAGATAACATCATCTAATTCCCTCAAAACCATATATGTCCATTTTCTAGTTTGAGAAACTTTTCATTGCTAAACATGTCCAAATGAGCTAAAACTTGGTACACCTGCTAGAATCAACTAAAACAAAACTATAATATTCTTCAATAGCAAAAAGAATCAACTAAAAAGCTTTTATAAAACTCTAGTTATGATCAAAATAATATTAAACTTAAAATTATACAAAATTTATGCAACTAAACTTTTCATAAAGTATTTTTTGTTAAAAAATTAATAGCAAAAAGAATTAAATGAAAACTAGGCATGTATGCTACAGTTTTTGAATCTGTTTAAAAGAGAACTAAAACTAAAATATCCTAAATAGAATATCCTAAAAGGGTCTAAAACCAAAAATAGGAAAAACATATTTACTCCCGGTTGGTGGCACCAACCAGGACTAAAGGCCCCCTTTAGTCCCGGTTCGAGCCACCAACCGGGACTAAAGGCCTGGGTTTCGCGCCCTTTGGGCTGCTGAAATTTACCTTTAGTCCAGGTTTGTGGCTCGGACCGGGACTAAAGGGGGGCCTTTAGTCCCGGTTGGTTCCACCAACCGGGACTAAAGGCCTGGGTATATAAACCGCGCCTTGATACGTCTCCAACGTATCTATAATTTATGAAGTATTCATGCTGTTATATTATCATTCTTGGATGTTTTACAATCATTTCATAGCAACTTTATATCTTTTTTGGGGACTAACCTATTGACCCAGTGCCCAGTGCCAGTTGTTGTTTTTTCTTGTTTTTTACATCGCAGGAAATCAATATCAAACGGAGTCCAAACACCACGAAACTTTTTGTGGATTTTTTATGGACCAGAAGACATCCAATGGGCTAGAGCAGCACCTGGGGGGTGCCCTGAGGGGGGCACAACCCACCACGGCGTGCCTGGGGGCCCAGGCGCGCCCGGGTGGGTTGTGCCCACCTTGGTGGCCTCTCGCACCCCCTGTTCGCCCTATAAATCATCAAATATTCAAAAAACCCTCAGGGTAACCCTAGATCAGAAGTTCTGCCGCCGCAAGGCTCTGTAGCCACACAAAACCAATCTAGACCCCGTTCTGGCACTCCGCCGGAGGGGGAAATCATCACCGGTGGCCATCTTCATCATCCCGGCGGCCACCACGATGAGGAGGGAGTAGTCCACCCTCGGGGCTGAGGGTTTGTACCAGTAGCTATGTGTTTAATCTCTCTCTCTCTCTCATGTTCTTGAGATGCACAATCTTGATGTATCGCGGGCTTTGTTAATATAGTCGGATCATATGGTGTTTTCCCCTCTCTATCTTGTTGTGATGAATTGAGTTTTCCCTTTGAGATTTTGTTTTATCGGATTGAATACTTTTATGGATTTGAGAGCACTTGATATATGTCTTGCATATGAATACTCATGGTCACAATGGGGTATCATATTGATCCACTTGATATATGTTTTGGCACTCAACTCGCGGATTCCCGAGGTGACATTGGGGTAATCTATGCATAGGGGTTGATGCATGTTCTTGTCTTTGTTTCTCTGGTAGAATTCTTGGGGCACTCTTTGAGGTTCTTTGTGTTGGATTGAGCATTACGAATCTGAATTTGCTTTGGTGTTATTTTAGTATGAACTCTTGGATAGATCGATCGGAAAGAATAGCTTTGAGGTGATTTCGTACCCTACAAACAATTTATTCTTATGTTCTCCGCTAGATAGGAACTTTGGAGTGATTCTTCATCGCACGTTGAGGGATGGTTATATGATCCAATTATATTAGCATTGTTGAGAGATTGCACTAGTGAAAGTACGGACCCTAGGCCTCATTTTCAACCATTGCAATACCGTTTGTGCTTCGTTTTACCAATTGCTACCTTGCTGTTTTTTTATTTTCAGATGATAAAAATATATTTCTACCATCCATATTACACTTTTATCACCATCTCTTCGCCGAACTAGTGCATCTATACAAATTGCCATTGTATTGGGTGTGTTGGGGACACAAGAGATTTCTTGTATTTGATTGCAGGGTTGTTTGAGAGAGACCATCTTCATCCTACGCCTCCCACGGATTGATAAACCTTAGGTCATCCACTTGAGGGAAAATTGCTACTGTCCTACAAAACTCTGCGCTTGGAGGCCCAACACGAGTCTACAAGAATAAAGTTGCGTAGTAGACATCAAGCTCTTTTCTGGCGCCGTTGTCGGGGAGGTGAGTGCATGAAGGTTTATCTTTAGATCTTGCAATTGAATCTTTCAGTTTCTTGTTTTATCACTAGTTTGGTTCATAAAATAAAACTACAAAAAAATGGAATTGAGGTTGCATCATATTATTCATCTTTATAATGTCTTTCGTGAAAATGATGGAAAAGAAAATTTTGCTCAATTGATAGAAGAAGAATTCTGTAAAATGTTTGACAAAAAATCTTTGAATGATGAGCATGATTGCAATGTTGTCGATATGAACTCTTTGAATATCCATGATGCTAATGATATGCAAAGCTACAAGCTTGGGGATGCTATGTTTGATGAAGATGATATTTTTAGTCCCCCAAGTTTTGATGTGCAAATTTGTTATAATGGTAGCTTGCCTCCTATTTATGATGATTATGTTGATGAAAGTGGGTTTGGAAGAGTGTCAACTCTAGGTACTAATGATCCCACTATTTTGGAGGGTGTTGAATCTTATTGTGATAATTATGAAAGTGGATTTGGAGAGGTAATGACTTTATTTAGTGATGAATCCACTATTTTGGAAGAGGTTTCAATTGACTATGACAACAAAGTTGCTATCTATGATGATTATGGGGATGACATGTATGCTATAAATAATAATTATAACCATGAAACTTGTCATCATGATTTTAATTTTCAATCCCATGATAGTTATTTTGTTGAGTTTGCTCCCACTACTATTCATGAGAATAAATTTGCTTATGTGGAGAGTAATAAATTTTCTATGCTTGTGGATCATGAAAATAATGCTTTATGTGATGGTTATATTGTTTAATTCATTCATGATGCTACTGAAAATTATTATGAGAGGGGAACATATGCTTTTACATATTGCAATAATATCAAGTTTCCTCTCTTTATGTTGAAAGTTTTGAAGTTATACTTGTTTTGCCTTCCTATGCTAGTTGATTCTTGCTCCCATAAATTATTTGCTCGCAAAATCCCAATGCATAGGAAGTATGTTAGGCTTAAGTGTGCTAGTAGTATGCTTCATGAAGCTCTCTTTGTGTTTCAATCCTTATCTTTTATGCGAGCATCGTTGAAATCATCAGACCTAGCTAAAAGGCATTAAAGAAATGCGCTTGTTGGGAGACAACCCAGCACTTTTACCTACTGTTTTTGTGTGTTCACATGGTTATACTACTGTATTGATCATGTTTTATTGCTTTTGTTTCAATAAAGTGCCAAATAAAGCCTTTGGGATAGTATGGATGATAGTTGACTTGAATCTGTGCAAAAACAGAAACTTTTGCGATCAGTCCAGGAAATTTTAAACTCCACTTGACGTTCTTTTGATCTGAATTTTTTACAGGCGATATATATACAAATTCTGTATGTTGTCCTAATTTCTCAGAATTTTTGGAGTAGCAGAAGTATGGTTGGAGTACAGATTATTACAGACTGTTCTGTTTTTGACAGATTCTGTTTTCAATGCATAGTTTGCTTGTTTTCTAGTTTCTATGGCTTATATTGCTCAATTTAAATTGTGTAAATGATATTATACAGTAGGAATTGTGTTGAAACGATTATGAATCTTGTCTTTGACAGTACCAAAGTGAAATGGTTTGCTCTTTATCATACTAACCTATCTCACGAAGTTCCCTTAAGTTTTGTGTGATTGAAGTTTTCAAGTTTTGGGTGAGATGTTGATATGAGGAGAATAAGGAGTGACAAGACCATAAGCTTGGGGATTCCCAAGGCACCCCAAGGTAATATTCAAGGAAGATCCAAGCAACTAAGCTTGGGGATGCCCCGGAAGGCATCCCCTCTTTTGTCTCCAACATTATCGGTAACCTCACTTGGAGCTACATTTTTATTCGTCACATGATATTTGTTTTGCTTGGAGCGTCATTTTATTGTTAGGATTTGATTTCTGTTATTTATAATAATGTTTTGCATCTTTCTTTTCAATAAAAATGTCAAGGATAGCCTTTACCATGCTTATTTTGCAACTCTACATGTTGCTGTTTCAAAACAGAAAGTTTATCGCTGTTGCAAAAATTCTCTAGAAAAGTCAAAATTTGATAAAATGTTGAAACTTTTTGAAAAATAATCTCTGATAAATTTTCTACATTGTGGTAAATTTTCATAATTTTTTTAGTTTAAGAAGTATTGATACTCTTGCATTCTTTACAGACTTTGTTGTTTTGGCAGATTGCTGTTATGTTTGGATTGTTTGCATATGTTTGCTTGTTTAATGATTCTATTTGAGGATAGGAGTATTAAATATGCAGAGGCATTTAGTATGCAATATTGAATAATAATTTTAGTGATTTGCTACAGTAGAGAATGATAAGGTTTTTGCATTGGTTTATACTAACTTATCTCATGAGTTCTTGTTGAGTTTTGTGTGGATGAAGTTTTTAGGATTTAGGGAAACCGTGATATAAAAGGAATTAAGGAGACACAAAAGATCATGCTTGGGGATGCCCAAGGCATCCCAAGATAATATTTCAAGAAGTCTCAAGCATCTAAGCTTGGGGATGCCCCGGTAGGCATGCGACCTTTCTTCATCAACAATTATCGGTTAGTATCGGTTGAGCCTAAGTTTTTGCTTCTTCACATGAGTTGTATTATTCTTGGAATGTCATTTTGTCTTGATTTGCTTGCTGTTTTAATAAAATACTTAGATCTGAAAGTTTTTAAATAAGAGAGAGTCCTCACATAGCTACCCATTTATTTAACTACTCGCATGATCTTCACTTATATCTTTTTGGAGTAGTTTGTCATTTACTCTCGTGCTTCACTTATATCCTATGAGTAAATTGTTGAATGAATTGAATATCATGAAGTTGAAATTATATGTTCATATCATGCCTAGTGGTAGCTTCACATTGGGTTTAGAAAGTGAAATGTTTTGAAGCTTGACAATCACAATATTGGTCATACAAGCAATTCATGAATGATTACTATACGGAAGAGAAATTTCACATGCAAATACACTATCTTGGAAATCTTTTGTGATTGTGAGCCCCCATCAAAATATTATATGCCAAAATTGTTGACGTCGGACAAGGAATACAACGTAATGATTTATGTCTGTTCATATTCACATAAAAATTATATTGTCATAGATCCTTCAACATGTGGTGCTTGGCCCCCATCTTTGCTAGCCAAAAATTCCGCACCAAGTAGAGATACTACTTGTGCATCCAAAAACCATTAAACCCAAATCTTATTTTCAAGAGTCCACCATACCTACCTAAGGATTGAGTAAGATCCTTCAAGTAAGTTGTCATCGGTGCAATAAGGCAATAAAAATTGCTTCTAAAAGTGTTAGATCATTTAGTGTAAGAGAAAATTGAGCGTTGTACGAACTTGTGATAGAAAAGAATAAAAGCAACAGACTGCATAATAAAGGTTGCTATCATAAGGGGCAATATAACGTGACATTCATTTGCACTAAGGGGTTGAGCATACAAACAAAAAGTGCATGGCAACCTCTACTTCCCTCTGTGAAGGGCCTACCTTTTACTTTTATGTATTTACTTTCATGCAAGAGTCAAAGTTTTTCTCTCTGTTCCTTTTTAGTTTTCTCTTTTGGCAAGCATCATGTGGTGAGGAAAGATCTAGGCACATATATCCAGTTGGATATGGGTAGCATGAGTTATTATTGTTGACATCACCCTTGCGGTGAATACGTTGGGAGGCAAAATTATAAGCCCCTATCTTTCTATGTGTCCGGTTGAAACGTTTTGCTCATGTGTATGCGGTGAGTGTTAGCAATAATAGAAGACTATATAATGGTTGAGTATGTGGAGCTCTTAGACTCTGTTGAATAAGTTGAATTACAATTGCTTGGTGACTGAGAACATAGGTTGTTGAGTTTCAAGAGAATTCATTGTTTGAACCTTAACATGTGAATTGGTTGCTACTTTAACGTGAGAAGTTTTATAAGAAAGAATTGCTGTTATGATGCTAGGAAAAGTGATTGAAATTATCATTGATCAAACTTGTGCACTTTGCTAGCATTCACACTTCATAAATTATTTCTTTTATCATTTACCTACTTGAGGACGAGTAGGAATTAAGCTTGGGGATGCTGATACGTCTCCAAGGTATCTATAATTTATGAAGTATTCATGCTGTTATATTATCATTCTTGGATGTTTTGCAATCATTTTATAGCAACATTATATCATTTTTTTTGGGACTAACCTATTGACCCAGTGCCCAGTGCCAGTTGCTGTTTTTGCTTGTTTTTTACATCGCAGGAAATCAATATCAAATGGAGTCCAAACATCGCGAAACTTTTTGTGGATTTTTTATGGACCAGAAGACATCCAATGGGCCAGAGCAGCACCTAGGGGGTGCCCCGAGGGGGGCACAACCCACCAGGGCGCGCCTGGGGGCCTAGGCGCGCCCAGGTGGGTTGTGCCCACCTCGGTGGCCTCCCGCACCCCCTCTTCGCCCTATAAATCATCAAATATTCCAAAAACCCTCGGGGTAACCCTAGATCAGAAGTTCCGCCACTGCAAGCCTCTGTAGCCACACAAAACCAATCTAGACCCCGTTCCGGCACTCCGCCGGAGGGGAAAATCATTACCGGTGGCCATCTTCATCATCTCGGCGGCCACCACGATGAGGAGGGAGTAGTCCACCCTCGGGGCTGAGGGTTTGTTCCAGTAGCTATGTGTTTAATCTCTCTCTCTCTCTCTCTCGTGTTCTTGAGATGCACAATCTTGATATATCGCGGGCTTTGTTAATATAGTCGGATCAAATGGTGTTTTCCCCTCTCTATCTTGTTGTGATGAATTGAGTTTTCCCTTTGAGATTTCGTTTTATCGGATTGAATACTTTCATGGATTTGAGAGCACTTGATATGTCTTGCATATGAATACTTGTGGTGACAATGGGGTATCATATTGATCCACTTGATATATGTTTTGGCACTCAACTCGCGGATTCCCGAGGTGACATTGGGGTAATCTATGAATAGGGGTTGATGCACGTTCTTGTCTTTGTTTCTCCGGTAGAATTCTTGGGGCACTCTTTGTGGTTCTTTGTGTTGGATTGAGCATTACGAATCTGAATTTGCTTTGGTGTTATTTTAGTATGAATTCTTGGATAGATCGATCGGAAAGAATAGCTTTGAGATGGTTTCGTACCCTACAAACAATTTATTCTTATGTTCTCCGCTAGATAGGAACTTTGGAGTGATTCTTCATCGCACGTTGAGGGATGGTTATATGATCCAATTATATTAGCATTGTTGAGAGATTGCACTAGCGAAAGTACGGACCCTAGGCCTCATTTTCAACCATTGCAATACCGTTTGTGCTCCGTTTTACCAATTGCTACCTTGCTGTTTTTTTTTTCAGATTATAAAAATATATTTCTACCATCCATATTACACTTTTATCACCATCTCTTCACCGAACTAGTGCACCTATACAAATTGCCATTGTATTGGGTGTGTTGGGGACACAAGAGATTTCTTGTATTTGATTGCAGGGTTGTTCGAGAGAGACCATCTTCATCCTATGCCTCCCACGGATTGATAAACCTTAGGTCATCCACTTGAGGGAAAATTGCTACTGTCCTACAAAACTCTGCGCTTGGAGGCCCAACACGAGTCCACAAGAATAAAGTTGCGTAGTAGACATCACGCCTCTCCCTCCCCCTAATCTTGCCCCAAACTTCTCCTTTATCTCTCGCGCGATGCCCTACCACGACGCCGCCGCTGCCAGGCTGCCATGACGGCCTGCCCCGACGCCCTCGCCGACGCCCTACCGTCGCCGAGCCCGCTGACCGTCGCCGCGCCGGACCTCCTCGCGCACCCTCCTCCCCGAGCATCGCTGCCCCCAAGCCACTCCTCGTCGCCAGACCTCCTCGCCATCACCGCCGCCGAGCCCACTCCCCTCATCGCCAGCCCTCCAGCTCCATCGTGCGTCGCCCCCAGTGTGCTCCCCCTTCCCCTGTTGCCACTGCTCCTCTGCGTGCTCTGCTTGCCGCCGCCGCTGCATAGCTGTTCTTCATAGATAGAAATTAGTGTGAAATTTTTGTTCATAGAAATTAGTGTGAAATTTTTGTTCATAGAAATTAGTGTGAATTTTTTGTTCATAGAAATTTTTGTTCATGATGATCTTGCTAAAACAAATTGAAGAACATTTTTTTTGCATTAGAGTTCATTTTTCCTTTTTTGTATGTTTTAATGCAACAACTTTTGGGCAATCTTTGAACATGGAGTAGGAGCATTTTGATGTTATCTTCTTGGTCGATTTTAGTTCATGCCATGTGAGGTCCTGTAGTCAGTGCTACAAGTCTGAAACTGGCAGTATTAATACTTTGCATTTTTCCTTGAGGTTTGCACCAAATCTGTGCATCTTTGGATCATGATCAGTAAGGGTGTTTTGTTGAGGGTAATTAGTACATTCTTTCCATGCTCTTTATTGCCATGCAAAGCTATTGTAGCATATATTTTACTTGCCTAAAAGGTTGCATCATGAATCTGTTTTCTGCCACTGCAAATATCACAGTCTGAAAATCTGTTAATACTTGTCAAATTGTCATAATGATTTTCATTGATCTAGGGGTCATTTGAATTAGTTCAGTGAGCATGTTTTGCCATGTGTTACATGTACATTCATGTCATGCCATTTGTTTCCATGTACAAATTCTGTAGCATGTTCAAATCTTGCTTTCAAATTGGTATCTAGCAATAATAGACAGACTTGCATTGCATATTGCTTTGATCACCATTTGAGTTCTGTGCATCCATTTTCCATGATCTTTAGGTCCATTTCAACTAAAATATTCCATTCTATCCAGTGGCATACTTGGGTTTGCCTAATTTTTTTTCGCTCAGTGGAATTACAGGTTGTGGTGTTGCATCTCCGTGGAGTTGCACTACAAGAAATATGTCAACTTGCGACCATCAATACTGGTCACTGAATGGTCATTATTTTTTATTTGCAACCTTTTTTGACCAAAAACAGTTGGTCAAAAGCTGACCGTCTTTAATGAAACTTGACGACCTTTGTTGTGAAATGGTCTTAGAAGGCAACGACCAAAATAAAAGGTCATTGAACCAATGACCAATTATTTTGGTCATTGGTTGTCTGCCCACGCCACGTCGGATCCGACGTGGCAAGCTGACATGGCAAAATTGCGACCAAATGAAAAGGTCATTGATTAAAATCAGCCCGGTCCAATTCGGTGTCTATATGGGCCAAGCCTATTAATTCAGCCCATTTATATATTTTTTCATGCCAATTTTGGTCAACTACATGGGCCAAAGCCCTACAATTCGACCTTTTTTTTTGTCAGATTCAGTTTTCCATATAATTCCAATTTTGGCTTTTATTTTATGTTGTTAGGTTCAATTTTCAGATTATTGTAGTCGGGCAAGTCCAAATTGTCAGATTCTCCTAGGCAATGGGTCCCAATCATCAGGTTTTAATTTTTCACTGCTTGTTACTAACCCATATACCGATCAGAAAGGAGAAACACATAAAAATCTTGAAATAACAACCACAATATTCCAATCACAATATTCCTGTCAGAAAAGAGAAACACAGTTTATTACAATATTCCAGTCACAATATAACCATACAATATTCCACTACAGATAAAACGCTCAGCAAGTATAAGGACATCTCCAACACCTTAACGCCGTCAACCTGCAAAACAGCACATCCATCCACATATTAAGGACTGAGTTCAGATCAATTGATTCCTTGACATAAGGCAATAAGAAACTGTGCTCATGTATGAACAAAAATAAAATAAACAAAACTTTGAGACCATAGCGTGTGCCACAAAAATCTTAACAAATGCATATATATCCACAAGGAGCACATGCTACATGCATCAAGCATCAGGCCCATATATGTTCGAGAAGATGAGTAGATACCTGACTTTGTGTCGATGCTATGAATGGCGCTATAGTTGATGAAGATCTGGTTCGCGTCGCCTTTGACATCAATGTAATCAAAGTACTTGAGAACCTGGGATACCAAATTGATATTAGAAATTAAAATTGCAAATTATACATATATGGCTATACATAAACCAGTAGTAGAACCAATACAACCTATTATATTGCCTTACCAAAAGTACTAGCAGAAAAAACTCTTATAACCCGGTCTACAACTCAATGAGTCATAGCAATAGAACTAAGAAGATGAATGACACCCAAGTAATTTGAGATGGAAACAAGTATAGCTAGCAATCTAACATGTATAGTGGCACCAGCAAAAGAGCAAGACACGGAGGAATTTTAGCTTTACATAAGGTTTACAAGAACAGGACACTGATACAGGATTTAAACAAGCATATGACTTTGGTTATGCAGTTCTTCAGTGGTGTTA
Source organism: Thinopyrum elongatum (assembly GCA_011799875.1). Taxonomy (NCBI): domain Eukaryota; kingdom Viridiplantae; phylum Streptophyta; class Magnoliopsida; order Poales; family Poaceae; genus Thinopyrum; species Thinopyrum elongatum. The sequence continues at coordinate 43,265,512 of CM022297.1, read as the reverse complement.
AACAATCATTTAAACCATGTGCATTAAAACCCATGATGCAAGAACCCATGAATGTGCATTCTCACTTACTGACAAGTTACAAAAATATCCGTTACATGGCCCAGAATTTTTTTTCTAAATAAAAACACTAACCGACAAAAACCAAGCACACATCAATACATTCTGCAAAGATAGGATCATCTAGGCTCTAGTGATGTCTAATCTATGCGTGATAGCATGATTTGTAATAGACCTTCCTAACTAATGAACTACAGAAATTTAGTAACTTATAAACCTGTCAATTGTTACATGAAACACTCATGTGTTCAAGAAAAGTTACTGAACACAACCAAACAAAACATGTCCCTGTTGAGGACCAAGAAGTCATTACCTACTTAGGGAAGTATGGTAGCACAAGCTAAGCTGGCATAGCTGGGATGTTGTAGCGACTGCAAAAGCCACCAATAGCTGGTGTAGCTCAATAGACAGATTGCTTGACCAACAATCAACACTGTTAATAAGGTACTGAAAGTAGCTATGTGCATCAGGGACTGTGTCTGGGATGAGTAGAACAATGTGATCTCGAAGATTCGGAGGCTTCCATTGCAGCCTCTATGGCGATGGTGCTGATTGTCTTGCATTCTACAGAGCTTGCTAAAGAAGGAACAATTCGTGCTCAGAAACTGGGTACAATAACAGTGTGTAGTCACACTTACACGGTTAGACTTTTTTTATTTAGTCACGGCACCTATATGATCATTATTTAACACTAAACTGATCCAGGAATCATTCATGAGACCATATATGAGTGCCATAGCATGGACAGAATGAAACCACGTGCTTGAAAATTCAGTGAGTAGCATGTGCTTGAAAATTCAGTGAGCAGCATATCCATACAGCCACAAAGAACAGCATACGACTCCTTGAAAGATCTTAAAGCACTAAGATAACAACTGTTCTTGCGACATGCCAACATCGACCACTGAACTTACAATTACTAGCTAGAGGACACACACTTGGCCACACCGCCATGCAGAGACGGCAATCATTAGAGAGGATACACAAAATGTCACTGAAATGCTCCTCAAAATACCATCTCTTGCATTTGCAGGCCAAAAGACACCACGAAATGATCCTTCCAACTGGATATGTCACGTGCATCTAGAACAATTTCACAAGATTAGCGGAAAATTTGATGGGAGAAATGTGAAGTGCAGAAATAAACTAGCCTCAGATTGTGAGCACCAGTGTTAGATTGTTTACCTTCAGAGTTCTTCTTCTCCCACCTCCCCATCCTGCACAAAGCCACCCTCCACCTGACCAAATCAAGCTTTTAGTTCAACAATCAACACCATTCACCTCTTCATCCTCACTATTTCTGCCCAGACACAGTCGCATGAACAACATTCAACTACACAGAGAGGAGACAAATTGATGCAAGACGAACAAGGTACTAGGATCCATTACCTCCTGCCGGCCACGGGGACGCGCTCGTAGTGGCACGCACCTTGTCAAATGGGATGAGGTCCCCGACGAACTCCGGGATGACGTCCTCACTTGCGTTGGCCTTCACGGCCACCATTCGAGTCGTCCACGCATCCTCTTCGGGCACGCCCTCGCCATCAGGGGCGGCGAGCTCCTGGGCCTCCTCTGCCAGCGCTCCCTGGTCGGACTCCTCGCTGCACTCGTCGTCCTGGTCGGAGAAGAAGGAAGGAGAAGGGAAGGAAGGCAGGGGCAAGGGTGGTCCTGGTCCGGCGATGGTCGCCGTGTAGGGTAACGCTGCAGAAAACAAAAAAATTCTGACCTACGCACCAGCCCAGGACCACTATAGAGACTGCATACAAGGTTTGATCTTTTTTGTTACCGAATCATAGCGCAGCGGAAGTAGAGTCGATGACGATCGGCGGTGCCGATCCCCGTAGCTAGGATTTACAACCTCGCAACCGCAAGGATGTATACCCTCATCTGCCCCTCGGACAGCCCTCCGGGAGGCGGTCAAACAGTCCCCCGGACGGTGTCTCGGACAGCCCTTCGGGAGGACCTTCGAAACTCAGACGGTCACTCGGATAGCCCTTCGGGAGGACCCTCAAAAGTCGGACGGTCACACAGATAGCCCTTCGGGAGGCACTCTCGAACTAAGACCGAAACAACGATCTCCCTGCAGAGTTGCACACATACGGTTTCATCTATCCGGCAGGGCTTCGCCGTCCAGAACTAGTTCCTGCCGGAATCCAGACAGCCTTTCGGCTCTACGAAACTATTTCGCCGGGAGGGAGAGAGAAGCCAGACAAGTCAAATGGCATGTGTATGTGAGAAGAGATCAAGGTTTGGGCAGCCCCCTCACCTCCTTATATAGGAAAACCAAGGGGTAGGATGGGTATTCAAAATACCAAAAATACCCATGAAGGAAACACTTTTCAAGGGTAAAAGGCCCACTACTAGGGAAAACCTTATACACAGAACTTTAGCAGTAGCGCTGGATAAAATGAGGTGCTACTGTTACTTATCAATAGCACGTTACAATAGAAGGCGCTACTGCTATGTATATAGTAGTAGCACGTCCGGGGCAAAGGGCGCTACTACTAAAATTGCCCCACCGTTGCCACCAGGCTAAGTATAGTAGTAGCGCTTTCCTTTGAAAAGCGCTACTGCTAGGTAGTTTAGCAGTACCGCTTTCCCCTAAAACGCGCTACTACTAACTAGCTTGTGTTCTCCACACCGTCCGTCCCTCACTCTCCCCCACTCCCACTCTCACTCTCCCACGCACCCCGTCGTCCGCCGCCGCCGACGTTCGGCCCTCCCCCGCCGCCGCATTGCCGCCGCCGTCCTCGCTCCTCCTTCCTCGGTATGCGCCCTCCTCCCACCGCGCCCTCCTCCCTCCTCATCCAGCCACACCCTCCTCCCTCCTCCGGCCATGACCCTCCTCCCTCCTCCTCCGGCCAAGCCCTCCGCCGGTAGCCCTCCCCCCACCTTCCCTCTCCCCCTCCTCCTCTCTCCTCCCTCCTCCTCCTCCCTCCTCCCACCCCCTCCCTCCTCCTCCCCCTCTCTCTGCCTGCCTCCCACCCCCATCCTCCCTCCTGCCTCCTCCATCTCTCCTAACTAATCTGTTCTTGTATAATGTAGTTTTTTTACTATTTTTTAGTAAGTGTTTAATACAAATAGTTTATTTAGTAAGTGGTTAATAGAACTAGTTTATTTATAGTAATTGCTTAATAGATCTAGTTTATTTAGTAGTGGTTAATAGAACTAGTTTATTTAGTAAGTACTTAATAGAACTAGTTTATTTAGTAAGTGTTTAATAGAACTAGTTTAGAGAGAGAGAGAGACCTATATTGATAAATTTAGTTATGTTAGGATTATATATAAGATATTTTGAAATGTTTTTGTTCATATTTTCAACCATTAAAATGCAATGAGCATCAAGTTTGAATGCTCATATGATGTAGATATAAACATGTATAACTAGTGTTACTCAAATAGGATATGTGCTTGCCCAAGTGGCCATGTTTGCAGGGAACACCTCCAAGTGGCCCAAGTTTTGCCGGAGTGTTGATTAATTTCCGCTTCGGCAAATTTCAGGCGCTCGATATGTCCTTTTTTAGCAAAGGTCATGCCGGATTTTTCCGTGAATTTTGGCATGACTTGTGCTAGAATATGTAGGAAATATCGTGTGGCCCGGATTTTCTAGAAAGATAATTAAATGACATTTCGGGTTGACTTTAAGTCTGTCGGGACTCCACCATATATGAGAGAAGAAGAATCCCAACTGTTGTCGTGGGGGTAGCTTCTCCTTCGTTCCCGTGTGCTAGACAATTTGGTGTAATGCACTCGGGAACGAAGGGAGGAGCTACCATCACCGACGGTCGAATATATACACCACGTGAGCTGAGAGTTTTCCAGAAAATACTCGACAGACCGATAGTCAACCCGTGATGAATAATAATGATCTAATTTAGTTTTTTAGTACATATATTTAATTTTAGAAGTTTAATCTTTGAATTATGAACATAGGAAATGTCGTCCGAGGACGATAGGCTCCCGGAGTGCGACTGGTGCGGCGATGACCGGGGTCTGTGCGACAGGCCTCACCTAGTAGAAGGTCGGCGCTTCAGTATTAAACTGCATGAGACCTTCGATGTTGAAACGGTACGCAACGACGACAAGTGTTTTTTCGTAATTAAGCATGACTTCTGCTTCTTCAATGTGTAATTTTCGTCTTTTACAATTCGACTAGCTTATCCCATGCCATGCAAGACGCCGTGCCTTGGAGAGGATGGATTTTGAAGATCATGAAAGTATGGAAACAAAGATAGTTCACCTAAGGACCCATCATGGTATAGATTTTGCTGTAAATCTATACAATTCTGAGAGCGTATCCCATTTTGGTTGCCCGAATTGGGAAGCACTTTGCAAGATGTATGATTTTCATGAGGATATGCTTGTCACCTTGGATCTTGGTGACCCTGACGAAGATAATATGGACATTTGGGTCCTTGTTGATACGCTTCCAATTCTACCGCTATGTGAGTTTCTCAAACATAGTTATTAAGTAATTTATATTGTTTATTTCAAAATAGTTGACAACTTATTTCCATTGATAGCTTATTTTCATTCTTCAAATAATGTACGGAAGATGGTAGACAGAACCTAGTACACTGATGGCGCAGAATTAACTTATCAGGAGAAAGATCATCTTATCTCATTTATTATTGATGTTGAGAATTACAATATCAATTATCAAACTCCTGCACATTATGGTCAATACATGCCACTAGTGCACGTGCTGACCTACGGTAACATCCATGGAGATGGCATGGTACGATTTTTTTACTATTACGACATCCGTGCATCTTTTGCATATATTCTTCTAAAGCTAAACTACATTGCTAACTACGATGTTATTATTATGTTTTTCAACAGAAAATCCTGAAGGATTGTGTGCCTGATCTGATGTTTCTGAAAGGACGGCTTGATGTTATTAGCTTACCGCCATATCTGCCTAGGGGTCACAACTGTTCATAACAGATTTCTAAAACCAATCAATACATGACAATCAAATAATGGAAAAAATGTATGGACAATCGTAGGGAGCTACTTGGAACTAACATTGTGCGAAGCGCAAGAATTGGATACAGGATAGTCTCCATTCTCCATAATGGAGAGTTAGGGCCTATCTTGTTTTATGCCATTTTACCTTAGAGAGGGTAGTAGGTCCTATGAGAGAGGAGTAGGTCCTAGGTACAATGTGTTATTATGTGCTACAATGTGTTAGAGTTGATGATGATGAGGAGGACGAGTTGTGATTATGACTAGTGACCAAGTTGTTATATGATGTCTCATGGATGAAAATGATGAGCATGAGGAGTTGTTATATGATAATGATGTATTATGATGATAAGTTGTTAATGATATGATGATGAGTTATTATATCATTGGGTGAAAGAACCGCGGATTAGTTTCAAGTGGATGGATCCTAAGTGATCAAGTCATGGATTATCATGATAATCCATGACTTGGTCACTTAGGATCCATCCACTTGAAACTAATCCACGGTTCTTTCACCCAGTGATTTAATAACTCATTATGATGTAAGAACAATCTTTAAATTGCTACTGTATGAAAACTTGTATAATGGTGTATGAATACGACATCAAATAAAAAAGAAATAGAATACGGAATAATAGTAGTAGCGCGGGCAGAGAGGAGCGCTACTAGTACTTACCAGTAGCGCTTTCTGCAAGAATCGCTACTACTAAGTAGCTATAGCAGTAGCGCGGGTAAACTAACACTACTGCTAACCTTTAGCTGTAGCACCGTATCAGTAGCGCGGTACCCCGCGCTACTGCTAGAACAAAAACCAGCGCTACTGCTAGGCTTTTCCCTAGTAGTGAGGGGGAAGCAAGTGGGCAAGTGGGGATCAAAGGACGAGCCCACTACTTGGCCGGACACACCCCTAGAGGTCCCCCCCAAGGGGCTCTCATCCATCCATGTCACCCCAAAATATCTTGGGACAAAGCCCAAAATAATGGCTTTCCAAAAAGTAATCCAAAAAGCACTTTCACTATTCACGATGACATTTTTCAGTGTCCGTTCGAACTGAAAATATTTATGTGGGCTTAGAACATTTCTAGTATCCACTAAAATAATTTTCAATACATTCCAGAACAATTCCAGATTAGTGATTTTCATCTGCGAAAAGCATCTAAAGCGGTTCCGGCTGCTCCGGAACATTTCCGGTTTTCATTCCGGAAAATTCCAGAAAGTTTCTGGCATCCTCCAAGAATTATCAGGCAAGCGCCGAAACCAATTTGACTTAATGGTATCCCCTAAAACAACTTTTCAGTTTTACCGAAACTCATTCGGTGACCTCTCTCTTCGGAACTTTTCCACTATCTCCGAAAACTTTTTCCGGAAACTTTCTCTCAGACTCCCTGTCTAGTATTCAGCAGATAGATGGCCCTTAAGCGTGTGACCCTATAGGTTCAGTGAAGTATAGACATGACCCGGAACCCCTTCCGATCAATGATCAACATCGAAGCCGTGGACACCCATATTGACCCCTATACCCACATGAATGAATATTCGAGTGAACCTCCAGTTGCCGTGTGCTATTCCTGTTGCTTCGCGATATGTTACAAATACCCGAGGTGAGACATGTTGGCATCTCCGTGGATCAACAACTTGTCCACAATGCCAGTTACCTCGTTACTTGTATTGTTCTCTTTTCTCGTTGTCGTGTTCCGGTATCCCCATGATCAAATCACGAAGTGTCTGCCCAGACGATGTTGGATACCGTAAGACCGAGAGGGCCTAGAGATATCTCTCCATCGTCGGAGGAGCAAATCCCAATCTTGAGCTATCAAGTTACATGACATACTTCCCCATGAACCCGTAAGCCGCCGTAATAGCCATCCAGTTACGGATGACGTTTAACAAACCCCAAAGTTCATGAATCAAGCATGAAGAAACTCGATACTCTCATGGTCTAAGGAATCATGCAAAAGTTAACCATCTCTGTGTTATTAACCATTAACTTGTGATGAAGTGTCTCATAGCATAACATCAATCCAGGTCGATTCAACACAAATGTTCTACCAACATTGTGCCCTCAAAGTTGCTGGTATAGACATGCCCATGATCAGGAAAACAGAACAATCATGCAACACTTGAGCTAGTCTTAGAGGCCAGACTAGGAATACATTTTACCGTTTATTATTCCACACGTGCATATGAGTCTTCCTCCGAGCCTCGTGGTTATTGCAGACTCAAGAGCCATAGCAGCTATAGCATGGAACATAAACATAATTATGAATAGGGAGATAATTAATAACATTTATTATTGCCTCTAGGGCATATCTCCTACAGACTCCCACTTGCACTAGAGTCAATAATCTAGTTAATGCTAATGCACTTTTCACCTATGGCACATCGGTGTAAATATGCTTCGCTTGTGGTATAGCCTGATGTCCAACGGATCTGACGACTTCAGCTCTGTGTGTATCTTTGCATATCCCCACGTTTCACGCTTTCACAAAATTCATATTTTGTGTGGACTTGGCTTTGTATATGTGTGAATCATTGGTCGAAACCTGATTCCTTAGACTGAGCTATGGAGCAACTGTCTGCAATAGTGTCCCATTGACCAAAGCCTTCTTGGAACCATACTATGTTCATGAATGAACTATATGATTCAACAACTTCTTTGTTGCTTCTAAAGCATCAACATACTTAGCCTTTGTTATAGAATTCGCCACAGTAACCTATTTGGAACAATTTCCAACTACCGTGCCACCATATTGTGTATTACACAAAACCCTTAACTTAAATCGAAAATCACATGGAGCATTGATGAAGACTGTATCGATGTAATTACTTACAACGAGCACTTCATAATCTCTGCTTGCAAGAAAACATGTCATCAGTACTACTCTAGTACTCAATGACATCTTTCACTGTTGTCCCATGATCAGTACTTTTGATCACTTTGGTATCTATACTCGCAACAACTTTGGAGTATTGGACATATCTGGTTGTTTTACATACCATGGAATATATGATTAATCCAAACACATGAGTGTGTGGAATCTCCATCATGTATTTTGCTCATTAGTGTTTTGTGACACCGAGTCTTGCAAAACTCTTTCCATGTGACTTCGACAAGAATCACTCCTTGGCGTTTTAAATGCTAAAAGGTTTTAGCATCTTGTCAATATGTATTCATTGCTTTAGCCCCATTAGGCAAATCTATCTCCATAGATCATAATGCCTAATATCAAGGCTATTTAGCCCAAGCACTTCATCGAAAAACTATTTTCAAATGAAGTCCTAATTCGTGTCAAAAAATTTATTTCCAATTAACCATGTGTCAAGCACACAACGTTTTTAGAAATATTATTATGCTCCCACTTACTTTCCTGAATCACAAGCATCTTCATTTCCCATTGATGAAGTCAAACCCCTTTGACCATTTCATCAAAATATGAAGATTCCAACTCCATTTTGCTCTCTTCTGTCCATGGCTGGAACTCTGAAGTTTGCATACTTACTAGCATCCTCTGGACTGACAAAATACCTTGGACTGTAACACATGAAAGTCCTTCGTTTCATTTCCATCAGATGGAAATCCTTTCGTCATCCATGTTTCATATCTCATGATTGAAATATGTGTTAATTGCTAGTTCAACCCGAACCGACTTTAAGCATCGCTACGGTGAAACAACCTCATCATAGTCAACTCCTTGAACTTGTTATTTCAACAAGTCGAGCTTTATGGATAAAACATTTTTATCCTATCAGTTTTAAGTTCCATAAATATTCGTCAGACTCTAAGTCTTCCGAAAGGTGTATCAAGATTTTAATCTTGAAACATTTATATGGAAACTATCTCGGATTGTATTGGCATTTAGACAATTCCGGAGTCAGGGCCCATCAATGCTTCCTTGTGTATCGTAGGTATACTGTTGTCTAACAACAATATCTCATTTGCGCACCTGAGAGGTTTGCACGAGCCTTGCCTACGTGGTTCATCTGCAAGTTCGACCGAAGTCCATACATTTTATTGTAGAGACTTCCGTATCAGTCGCAGTAGGAAACTCCGGAATCACTTCCAAGGTTCCTTTCCTTTGATCTGATAATGAAGATACTGGTTATCTCGTCGAGTTGCACTGTCCTCCCACTCACCTTTTGAAAGAACTATTCTCTTTAAAAGCATACCGTTTTGTGGCAAAATCCTTTGCCTCGGTATAGTGGTGGGGGAATACCCAATGACTTGGGATTACCTACAAAGTAGCACTTGTCTGATTTGGAATAGGTTTGTAACCTTTTACACAAGCCCCATATTCCAAATGTTAAGAAAAGATATAACATGGTTGGGCGTACCATACCATGGCATCATTTCAACAGACCTGATGGAGCATTTTTCAGTGTAAAAGCCGCAGTCTCTAAAGCATCACTCTTAAAAGGGATAATGGCAAATTTATTTATGTCATCTTTGATCTTACCATGTCATAAATGGTTCGATTACATCTTCACATACTTTCCACTTGCAGTGGTGTTCTGGGAGGTGCAAGTTATGAAACCCCTTTCACAACTCATCAGACATTCGCTAAACTTGTAACTCAAATATTCCTTTCTACAATCGAATTGTAGACACATAATTTTCTTGTTACAATAACTTCTATTTCATTTTTGAAAACCTTTTGAATGAATTCAAAAGATCCAGACTTACGTATCATCAAGTAAATATCCATATATCTACTTGAGTCATTTCTGAAGATAGATAAATCCACTACTAACAACATTTATCGGACTACACACATCAAATGTATGATCACCAATAAGTTTGTTGTCCGTTCCTTATGGCCTATGAACGGTATTTCAGTCACTTCTCTTTTCGGAGGAAAGTTGCAAGTGTCAGATGATTCAGAATCAAACGACTTCAAAATCCATCATAATGGAATTTATCCATGCGGGTTTCTCCAATGTGACCAAATGCAGTGCCACACATGTGTGGTATTCTTTTAGTCTTGCGACATTTAGCGTCAGTGTCATGGATGTATCATATTACTATCAATATTCATAACATACATCCCATCTTGGATGGAAGCATGGCCCTTCATGTTATTCATAATACTGAAAAACAATTATTGTTTTTATGAACAACTCTTTTGCAACAAACATTGTGCAATGGGCTAGAGTGTATGAAACTCTAAAATGAATTATGAAAGTAAATCCAGAGGTAATATATTATTATCATTATTCATAATATACATCTCATTCTCAATGAAAGTATGGCCCTTATGTTATTCATAACATCGAACATAAAAAGTTCTCTTACAAACAACCTTCTTGCAAGATACCTTATGCAAAGGGCTAGAGTGTATGAAACTCTAAAATGAATTATGAAAGTAAATACATAGGGAATACATCGATGGAAGGTATAGTAACTATTACTATGTTCCCAGCGTGTATCAAAACCTCATTCCTGGCTAGTCTTTCAAGCCATAGTAGTTCTTACTTCGAGTTGCAACAGAATGCAATCGAGCGGGTATCTTTGTGATTAACTCACAATACCCAAAAATTAGTGATTAACATGTTTAACCATAATTCCCAAGAACTATATCTTTGACCAGCCTTCTATACATCAAAAACTTGTATGACATTCATACATGAGCTGGATATTCCAGTCTTCTTTCTTATTGCCTTTATACTTCTAACAGTTTAACTTTCAGTATTTCTCCTACTCTCAGAAGAAGCACTCAACTTAAGAGTGGCGTTAGCCCCGGACTTCCTAGGCATGAAAGTTTCACTAACACCCTTCGGACACTTCCTTTCTCCTTAAGTTGTTGTTTTATTCACCTTTCATCATATGACAGGCGTTCTTCTGGATCCCTCTCTTATCAGTCAAATGCATAGTAAACACTTTTACTAATAGTTTGCAAACAAACATTGCTTTGTTTGTATCTAGAAATGATTTTTAGTTCCATGAATATCATATAACTATCCCAAACTTTCGAAGTTCGGGTCTCATGGAAGCAAACATATTGTATTTGACCGTAACAGAATTATAGCTTTTGTATCGAAGGACGAGGGTCACATCATCCATAGCTTTAGCGGGAGAATACCGAAAGCATGCGATAGGACAAAGTCTTCCCGGCACTCTTGAGGACAATCCTCACATTACGTTACCAACCGTAAAGTTTTAACCAGATATTTAATAGCTATTCAATTTTAAGAGGGAAGGTGGAAACGCGAGCCATTATTCCACAACTATTATGCAAATCACACTTAGACAGTGTTCAAAATTAATTGCACTAAGAATTAAAAGAATTAATTCTAAAGTGCGCTCCCACTCAAATCAATATCTCTCATAATTGATTGTGAGTGATACAAGATCCACATTTCAATTCAACGCCATTGATGTGGACATCACTGATGATGAGAATTTCAATTGGTGGGCAAACATGCCGATCACATCTCTATGTGACTCCTGTTCATCTTTCGATCGGCGTGTTCCGAGCTCAGGACGATCAAGCCAGAACGTCAAGACAACCAAGTGATCTCGCTGCGAGGTCTGACCTCACCCACCTCACACATCCCTAATCGTTCGTACCGATGTGGACATGGCTAAAAGCACAAGTGCTCTCTATAAAAGCACAAGTGCTCCCTGGGTGATTTTGGTAATTAATGTCAACATATATCTTGCTGGACTAATATTTTCATCTAGTATATTTCAGATAGTTCAATGATGGCGTGGCCTGGACAAGAAGATGTGGAACCCCTTCAAAATGCTAAGGACAAAGATTGGCAAAAGCTCAAGACTCTTCATTTCTATTTTAGTGATCCAAAATCACATTGAGTCCATAGGAAAAGCCAATACTATTAAAAGGGGATGAGGTGTTGCTTAATGGTCTACTTGCTCAAAATGGTTATTGATATGCTCCAAAGCCCTCAACCACTTTCTCAATTCCATATATGTCCTAAACCTAAAGTCAAACTCGGCCCCACCGATTTGATCTATCCGGCACCACCGAGTTCCTTTGAAATAGCCACTGCCAGAAACCCTAATCAGTTCGGTCTCACCGAGATGGTAATGCAAACTCTCTGTATCCCTTCGTAACATTTCGGTCTTACCAAGATGAGCGATTGGTCTCACCGAGTTTGCCTTGCAAACTCTCTGTTGCCTGTTGTAATTATTTCGGTCTCATCGAGACGTGCAACCGGTCACACCGAGTTTGCCTGACAAACTCTCTATTTGCTCGTTGCTGAAATCAGTTTCACAGAGTTCATGCAATCGGTCACACCGCGATGAGGTTTTTCCCTAACCCTTGCACATCGGTCCCACCGAGTTGATCAAATCGGTCCCACCAAAAAACTTAATGTTCACATTTTGAACTGAATCGGTCTCACCAAGTTCTTCTATTCGGTCTGACCGAGTTGGGTCAAATGTGTGTAACGGTTAGATTTTGTGTGGAGGCTATATATACCCCTCCACCCCCTTCTCTATTCAAGAGAGAGCCATCAGAACGTGCGTACACTTCCACTACTTATTTTCTGAGAGAGAACCACCTACTCATGTGTTGAGACCAAGACATTCCAATCCAACCACAAGAATCTTGATCTCTAGCCTTCCCCAAGTTGCTTTCCACTCAAATCATCTTTCCACCATAGCCAAATCTGTGAGAGAGAGTTGAGTGTTGGGGAGACTATCATTTGAAGCACAAGAGCAAGGAGTTCATCATCAACACACCATTTATTACCTTTTGGAGAGTGGTGTCTCCTAGATTGGTTAGGTGTCACTTGGGAGCCTCCGTCAAGATTGTGGAGTTGAACCAAGGAGTTTGTAAGGGCAAGGAGATCGCCTACTTCGTGAAGATCTACCCGAGTGAGGCAAGTCCTTCGTGGGCGATGGCCATGGTGGGATAGACAAGGTTGCTTCTTCATGGACCCTTCGTGGGTGGGGCCCTCCATGGACTCGCGCAACCGTTACCCTTCGTGGGTTGAAATCTCCATCAACGTGGATGTACGATTGCACCACCGATGGGAACCACGCCAAAAATCTCCGTGTCTCCAATTGCATTTACACACTCCAATCCCATCTCTTTACTTTCTTGCAAATTGCATGCTTTACTTTCCGCTGCTCATATACTCTTATCATGCTTGCTTGAAATGCATTGTGAATGCTTAAACTTGTGCTAAAACTCCACCTCAACTTGAAGAACTTGAAAACTGCTACTTTTGCTTGTTGAGGGTCTAATCACCCCCCTCTAGACCCCTCTTCTCGATTCTTTCAATTGGTATCAGAGCATTGGTCTCCATTGCTTTGGTTTAATCACCATTGGAGGAAGATGGATGAGTCTACGATTGGGAGTATTAGACATAGAGTACCTTTACTTGATGGAGAGTTCTATCATGATTGGAAAAATGAGATGCTTGAGATTTTCAATGAATATCACTTGAACAAGTACATTACTACCCCTTGTGTACCTCCTATTGATCCTTTGCATCCTTCCCCCGATGAGTCTCTTGACATGATCCGCAATCTTAGAACTGTTAACCTTATCACTAGAGGATTGCCTAGAAACTTGATTGTGTGCTTGCCTACACTTGAATGTGCTTACACTATATGGAGATATCTCTAGAAATGCATTCCAAACTATTCCTTGAAAAATCTAGATGAGATTCTTCATAAGTCCATTGCTTTAAATAAGATGAATTCTAGTGATCCTAAGTTTGGTGATTGTTTATTTGAGCTTCGTGACCTCATGCAAGCCAAAGGAGATGTTGGGATCATTAGTGACATCATCTCTCAAGTTATTAGAATTCATAAATATGAACATTGTCATGGTCATAAATCTAATGAGTTACCTTCTCTAGGTAATGATCATTCATATGATGATGATGTTGAACATGGATATTATGACAAGGATGATGATAGTGACTTTGATCTTGAAGAGTCTATGAGGCACTTTGGTCTTATGGCTAACCTTCGTGGTTACATGGCCGGATGATAGGAATGGGTTCTTGATAGTGGATGTACAGATCACATGACCGGTCACAAGGATATGTTTCATGAGCTTGCTGAAAATGACG